>PVIJ01016862.1:0-31350 GCA_004024925.1 Scalopus aquaticus | reverse complement strand
TTTTTTTATTTCCATTTCATTTAGTTCTGCTTTGATTTTTATTATTTCCTTTCTTAAACTGTCTTTTGGGGTTTTTTGTTGTTCATTTTCTAGTTCTTTGAGATGTGAGATTAAATTGTTTCTTTGGGTTGTTTCTTGTTTCTTGATGTGAGCTTGTAATGCTTTATATTTTCCTCTTATTACTGCTTTTGCTGTGTCCCAGACGTTCTGGAAAGTTGTGTCCTCATTGTCGTTCAGTTCTAGATATTTTTTAATTTCTTCTTTGATCTCTTCGTTGATCCATTGGTTTTCCAGTAATGTGGATTTCAGCCTCCATGAGGTACGGAGGTTCCCTTTTTCCTTTGCATGTTTTATTTCCAGTTTGACTCCTTTATGATCGGAGAAGAAGGCTGGTATGATTTTGATCTTAGTGTATCTGTTGAGGTTTGTTTTGTGGCCTAAAATGTGATCAGATCACTGATTTTTAAAAGTGGTTTCAAATATTAAAACATTGGATATCCCAGAAGATTTTTCAAAAATAGCCCATTCTGTCCTTATTATATGTTGACAAAATGCATGCAACCACATACTTCCTTAGTCATTTTAGTTGCAGATCATTTTATTTAGCTTTTTGGGTTTTAATTTCTTCTAGTTTGACCTTTCATAGTTCAAAATCACTTTTTTAAAAAAGGCCTGGAAGACTTAATACAGCAATTTTAGTTTATAGTGTAAGGTGTAGTCCCAACTACATCAGGAGTTTTTTAATATAGTTCAGTGTGGCTTTCTTATGCTTTTTTGTTTAAAGGCCCTTAAATGACCTTTTTTAGACATTTTAGAATGGAATAACCATCTTATGTGCCAGAATTAACATTTGAAATTTCACAGTGTGGAGAGAATGAAAACTTAAGTCATTTCTTTTTCTGATAGCACCTCTAAGGGAACAGAATATTCATTACAACTTTATTTCATATCACCAAGACTAAATAAAGCATTATATGAAAAATACTTTAACCACCACCACCTAATACCCTCTCTCAGTGGAATGCTATGTTTAGGTATGAAGAATTTTCAAAATTTAAGAATTTAAGTAGTGGAAAAACACATGAGTAAATTACAAAACTGTTTCTCACAGTTTTCTAATAGCTATTTTATTTGTTTACACTCTCATCGACTTGCCTTGTTTTGCTATTTATATTTCCTTAAGATATTTGTAAAATGGCAATTTCCACAGGTTAGATTGAGGCAAAACTGTGCAACACATTGACAGAAAAAAGGTATATTTGTATGTAGAATAGAATCTTCTTTAAAATTGAGTCACTAATAAGATATCCTTCTATTTGGTAGTCTAGTGGACAAATTTAACCTTGGAATTCTAAGACAAATACAAATGGACAAGATATGATATCCTTTGTGAGCTGTGGTTATGTTTCTCTTATAATCCCTTTACTCTTTCATAATAATGATGTAATTGTATGGTTTTTATAAGTTTTTAAGAGACTTATTTCTACTAGTTAGACACCTATTTGCTGTTATATTGTTTAGGTGAGTTACTGTTCTTCTAGCACATGTTTTCTGTAACTAGGAAAAGACCAACTAAATTACCATCTCAAATAGCAGTACAACCTTCTGAGATTTTTCAGATTTCATAGTTATATAATGAGACTCATTGAAATATGATTTTTTTCGTTGTTTCTCCCTAAGTTTGGATCACTTTTTTTCCTATTTAAAAATAGTGGGGAATTTCACTTATAACTCTTTCCTGAAGCATGAGTAATATCAGTTTAAGAGCTAATCAGTCTGGGAAAGCACAGACAGATTTATAATATATCAGGTGGTGAAAGGTATTGAAATCCAAATCCAATCATGAAGATGGGTGATTTTTTTATACAGTAGAAAAAGTACGAGAGTGATTAGTGTAAGCTAGTGGAATTTTAGCTTATGAAAGCAGACTAAATATGAAGTCACATAGATTTCAGAGGGAAGGAAAATGTAAGATATTAAAGTCAGGCAAAGAGAACAATTTGTAGAAATCGGTGCAGATAACAAAATAGAGAAAAGAGAAATATTACTCCTGAAATATTCTTGGTTCTATTTTATTATATTTATTTTAGTTGATTGTGTGTGTATTCACTCCCACTTAGGTATTCTTAGCTTCCTGATTGCCTTCATAGCAAAATGTTTTGTGCCTCTTTTTTTTTTTAATTAATAGATTATTAAAGTTATATGAGTATAATTCAATATGATAAAATTCATTTCTGTTACATTAACAGATGGAAATGTTGAAACATGAAAATATTGAAAGTTGTTTAAAATGATGACAATATGATAAAAATTCCAATCCCTAAAACAGATTATCATAAGGCAGTTCCAAGTGTTTATTGTTTATTGTTTTTATATATAATAATATATAAAATAATATATTTTATATTATTATATTATAATATAATAATATATTTTATATATTGCCTTAATTTTAATAAAACATTCTTGAAAAACTACATGATAGAGTGGTTACATCAGCTTGTGAGTTTAGTAGCACAAATATGGCTCCCATTTCGTATTTTACTAATTGGATTTTTTTCTCATTATAAATGTGCAAATATGTATTCATTTGTCAGTATGTAAAATGAGCCTTAACAAGGTTGGTCTAGTAGGTTCATTTAAAGGAAACTATCCTCAGACATTAAAAAAAAAGTCAGGTGAAATGATTATTAAATAAAAAGTCAGGTGAAATGAGGTATTAATTGCCGCATTATATGTAGTAATGGAAATGGAATTAACCTAAATGACCTACAAGAGCAAAAATGTTTGAATAAATTATACTATTTCCATATGATAGAATGTTATATAGTGCTTATAAGTATCGCTTAGATTTTTAGAGCAATTGAACCAAAATGTTAACATCATCAATACTCATAATAAAATCATATGTTAGGAATTTTTGATACCCTCTGTTTACAAATTTTCTACAATTAAATGAATATACTTTCAATATCTTGGAAGCAATAAATGTACTTTGAAAAATTAAAATAGTAACAATTTGGAGAAGACATTGTTGCTCATCTGTCCAATATAAATTCACTTCTCCCTACCAGTAACAAGTTATTTACTCCTGTTTTCTGGAATTACAGTGTCCTTCTTCAATGGGTTCTTTTCTCTCTCTCAGAGGTCAGTGTAGAATTTTTGTAGTGCCTCATGTGCCGTCTTTACCTGGGTCACTTGTCCCTTTTTTGTCTAGCCCCCTTCAGTGTAGCCTTTGTCCCATAGTTGCAACCGTAGTTGTAGGTTGCTATTGTGTTTCTAGGAATTAAGTTTACCTTCCACTCAGAATAAGTAAAAATAAAAACCCTTTACAAGACTTTTACATTATGTCCAATGGAATGTCATAAATCTACCTGAAACTAGGAGTGGAAATTGATATATTCATTTTAAATTTTCATTAATGGAGGGAAAGGGGCCAAAATAATAAAAGGGAGGGTACAGATGTGGCATGAATATCCAGTGTTTTTTATTTTATATGGATCATCCCTTTAGTCTATACTGATGCATAGCCATCACATTAATAAACTGTATATGTAATAAGCTGTTCACTCCCTCATGTACTGCAACTTCAGACTCACCCAATTGCTGCATGCAAGCTACAGTTGAAAATAATGGGCTATATGTAAAAGCTCCAGGGTCCCTATGATTTATAGACCGTTTTTCTGCCTCCAGTCTACACAGTGGGTGAGAGGGAAGACAACTTATTTGAAATAGCCACATAGAAAAGGGATAAAAGAAATACCCTAGTCACTGATCCAGGGTAAGACATAATGAGATCTTCATGCTATCAGTTGATGCAAGTTCTTTGATGAGTCCCTGATTCTAACCTCATCCATTATATTCCACTTTCTGGAAACTACTATAGTTTCAGTTCATTCTCCGTTCAAAGTCAGAGGCTCAGAATCACTGGCCAGACTGCTTCATCCAAGGAGCAGTACAGTGGGTGGGGTTGTATCATCAAAGTAAGACATGGTGGCAAAAGATGAAGAGGTACTTCAGTACTCTTCAGTCTCTTCTGCTTAACATCCATCTTGCCCCCTGGAATTCTGGCTCTCTAGAACCACAATAGCCTCAGGCATGCCATCTCCTGCTGGTGTACAGAAGATGAGCTTCTCCAGAGGTATGTTTCTAGGTTTTTGTCTTTTTATTGATATAAAGGCAAGATGAACATGATTGCCATTGGTAATTCATGGCTTCCAGTGGTAGAACATTTAAAGTATCACCTGTTAGCACCTGGAGTCAGGTTGATTGGCATCCGAGCAACTGGTGAATTAATACATTTTAATGAAAACACTGACAGGTAACTTGGTTACTTGGGGAAAAGGGAGTTCAGGGTTATGATTTTCATGAAAGTAGACCTTACCTCCTTTGACAACAATTATCAGAAACTGAGGTAATGGGTATTATTTTAGATCACTGAATTTATGGTGATATGTCACACAATAATAGAAAACATCACTGATACATATGGCACCAAATCCTGAGTGTACTCAGAATGTGGGAATGTAATATTGAAATGTATTTAATGAGATGCATGTAATTACCAGAGATTTAGGTTCAGGGTGTTAGTTTGAATGGCTGGGAAAAATACTAACTGGTTTCTCATCTGATTGACTGAAATCTGAACCCAAGGATGGATTACATTGAGACGTTGGTAAGTCTGGAATTAGTATACTGAGCAAGATATCTAAAGGGTAAGTAAGATTGTGATACTGAATTAGGTTTTTTATGTAATATTTGCACACTCATCCTCTATTTTTGGCCCCTGATACTTCAAACACTGGTTTGAAGGAGTTTTTAGTGAAGGAGTGTTGGCATTCTTTTTTTTTTTTCTTTCTTTCTTTTTAGGATTTATTTATACATACAAGCTGGGGTACAGGCCAGAGGCGTGGGGTGGCAAGAGGGTCCACCAGAGACAGAGTGGGGAGCAGAACAGGCAGATCAGAAATATACTGCTGAGGGGAGCAGCAGGTGAGGCAGGAGAGGTCTGCCGCACCATGTGGGATTCTCCCCGGCTGGGCGTCGAACTCGCATCTGGCGCTGCCGACAGCTCTGCAGTGCAGCACTCAACCGCTGCGCCACCAGGGAGGCCCGAGTGTTGGCATTCTTGAATGCTCTGTAATCTCACTTCATTTATGAGCCAATAAAGTTGAGATGCTGTCACTGAAATGGACACCACAAATATAATAGGGGTGATGGTGCTAGGAGTGATACCAAGAAAAGGTCATAGATAGGACTTCAGGGCTGACACAGTAATCAGAATGATTTGATCACAGACATCCCAGGCATGGGTAAATCCCTCATGGTGTCCTTAAGACTAATGAGATGGATGGCAGTCCAGTTCACCATAGTTTTAGAATTTGGGGTTATTGAAGCTATGGACATATTTCAAAGAGGCCTGAGTTAGAAGTGACTACCTAGATAATTTTTAGAATTGAATCAATTCAGAAATGTGTGTACCTTGAACAAAGTGGGGCAGAGGTAGTTGTTCTTGAAGATGAACCTATTACACTATCCTACAGATGTTTCTAGCCTTTCTCATAGGCGTCTCCACTGTCATTTGCTAGGGTAACTGCACAATAGGGAATAAAAATATCAAATATTTTGGAGATTACAGGACTGGCTCTCAACTTCTGTAACTCCTGGAAACTAAAAATGCTGCTTTGGTCAGGGTAGGCGCTAATAAAGGAAGTTAGGATCAGGTCCATCTCACAGTGGGCTGAATGGGTCCCCTGACTCCTGTATACTGATTCTTTTACTCTGGAATGTATAGTTGTAATAGCTCCTGGAAAAACTCATCTCATTGGTTCCATGAACTATAAGAGTTATAGTGATTTTTATAAGAAGATCTAGTAGAAGCTCCTAGAATTGCCCCTCCCTACCAAAATAATAAACCAAAAACAATATTGCATTTCTGAATGGATTGCACAGATTAATGCCATTGTCAAATGCTAAAAGGATGAAGACGGAATGCAACAACATCATATACCTCATCTATCTGGGATATACAGAAGACAAATAGATCTTGGAAGACAGCCCATCTAATTTAATCAGATGGGATTCCAGTTGCAGCTTCTTTTACAAATACTTTTTTTTTCCACTAGGGTAATTTAATCTGTAGTACATGTATGTAGCTGATGATAAAGTGAATGATTTCATCTTGGACTTTTAGGTTTGTTTTCAACTGGTTTCCCAGAAATACACTTTCACTGTTCTGCAGCAGGTATGTAATATTCTAGCATTGTTCATAATCTTGTCTTCAGGCAATTTGATGACCATCCATGTCACACCATGCTGACACTACATTAAAGGCACCCTGCTTATTGCAGCTGGTAAACAAGAATTTAATTCCTCAAATTTATTAACTCTTTGCATGACAGAGGGTTAGCTATAAGTTCCTCAAAATTCAGGATCTTGATACTTTGGTAAAATGTCTAGGGATTCTGTGATCTGTGGGCATGATTAGGAAAAAAATTTTTCACTTTGTTCCTTCCAAACCAAAAGGTACCCCTACAATTGGAGTTCTTTTGATTTAGAAGTCAACATTTATTTCAATCAGTTGTGCTGCTCCTGATCATTTACTAATAACCTCAAAGGCCACAAGTTCTGAGTAATACTCAGAGTAAGAGATAACTGTGAAACTATTTCACCATACAAATTGCTCCCAACTTAGGCAATGTGACCAAGCTAATATAAGTACCCTAGAATTGTCTAGCAGATAGAGGAATTGCAAAGACCTTGGGAAGATACTTAGAGGTGTGACCAATCACAATGAGAGCCTTTGGTATATTAGAGAACTCACACTCTCCTCTTCAGATAATTATTTTCTTTTGAGGAAGTTTACAGATTGGTGCTGGGTTCTAGTGTTGGCTGCTAATCTATCAAACACCAATAAAATGGATGTAATATAACCCACTGAGTGGCGAAGTTGTGCACTGCAGTAGTCCATAAGCCAGTGGGAGTGATATACGGCTGTGTATGAAATAGGCTCAGGCAGGACATGAAGTAATTTGCGCAAGAAAGTGACTCCAACTCTTATGGTACCTATTCCTGTTTCCTCACTTCACCATGTACCCATGACCTCACAGAAACTTCTCTATGGCAAATTTACTGGGGAAAAATATTTTAACCTGTTTTATAAATGTAAGTTAAATTGGCAACCTCCAAAAATGTGCAACTGTAATCATAATTACAGAAGAGTCCTGAAAGAGAGATGGTGAGCAACCTTGAGTATTACAGCAATTATCCAGTTTGTTGGGAATAAGAGATGGCTAGAAGTATGGGGCAATGTAAATTTTTAAGGAATAACTCAACGGTTCAGCTCACTGTTCAGAGACATGGAAGAAACAGTATTAGAAATTTGGTGACAATGTATTGTGAAAAAATGTACAAATTAGATCTCTCCAAAAGAGCACAAAATGTGAAAGAATGTGCATTGGAGAAGAGCAGCATAATAGATCCTCCATAATAAAATAGATAAGGTGACCATTTTGTTGATAATGCTGAGCCTCTCTTTCTTGCTAATGGGTTCATGTATAAAGTGATCATGGTAACAAAGATGGGGAATCTGCCTGTTTATCAAGTATAGTCTGGCTATAGCCACTTCTGCCTGCCCAATTTTCCAACAGTAGGGTCAAAGAATGAGCATTTCCAATATGGCAAGGAGACAACTAGCCACCTGAAGAACAGGTTGATTAAATTGTACCAAGTTCATTATTCATACTGGAAATGGATGTAGATTTGCTCTGCCACAACCACCATTCATGGATTTGCTAAATACTTTAAATACTGCTGTATTTCTCACAGCATTGCTACTGACCAAGGGGCTCATTTTTTAGGAAATGAAGTGTGAATATGGACTCAGGCTAATGTAGTTCTTTGGTCTTACTATGTTCCTCAAAATCTAGAAGCATCTGGACTAATATAATAGTGGAATGGTCTGTTGAACATGTATGATGCAATCTGAGTTTACATCACGTAGGGGGGTTAGGGTGGTGTCCTCCTGGGTATGATTTGTGCTCTGAATCACCAGCTAATGGAAACTACCCACACTCCCCTCATTGATTTTATGGCTTATGTAGTTATAATGAATTTTGTAATAGCATAATGTTAGCCTCTAGAACTGTGCCTACCGATATGACAGTAATACATGGTGTTACTGCTTCTGTAGTTAAAATTAATGGGTGTCAGAATTGTGTGTGTTGGGGAGTAGATGATGTGAATAGCTTCTCACAATTACCCCATATATTCACTGGTGAAACATTTGCTTCCTGTCTGCAATTTTGGACTCTGATAGTCTAGAGGTATTATTTACCAAGGAAGGATTGTGTCAATTAAAATTGTAATCTGAGATTTCCACCTCATGTCATTGAACTAAATGGTGAAAAGTTGGTTACTGTAGTAGTTTGAGTGACACACCCTAACCATGGGGTAGGGGCAGGGCAAATTAGGTTGCTATAACACAATGGAGAAAGAGAAGAAGCTCGAGAGAAGAAGCTCAAGAGAAGAAGCTGTATGTTATAGATGAGTACTTTGTCCTGTACTAAAAGTTAATGGATGACTACAACACCAAATATAAGTCCGGCTGGTCATGGTACAGAATAAAGATGTAACAATTAGGAAAGGATGTCTTTATGTCTTTCCAGCCTTCTACTACAAGGAATAAGTTTGATGGCCCTATTGTTGCATTCCTAATCCACCACTGTTTGTACTGACCTCACGCTTCCCACAGTCTCTGCCCACCAGTGGCTGAGCATGGCAGGGATCAGGGGGCAGGTCCTTTCTCTGGATAGGCAGGGGTCTCCTGATGGTGACTGTGGCTTGAGGACTGCTCATCAGCCAGGAACTTCTGCGAAGGGGATACAATCAAAGACTCCACATAAACCTGCCTTCTCTCCTCTAGTGGGTCCAGCTTTGGTCTTTATGAGGAGGTTGCCTCAGTCCCTTTGCCTCTCACAGCCATTTTCACAAATATCTTACGCATATAATCTTATGCTGTGATATTTCTCAGGAGATCAAAACTAATCCAAATGATGCCAAGAGTGGTATGAGAATATAAGCAGTAAAATGGCACTTTGGGACTCATTCAGAGACCAGCCAGTGGACAAAGAGAGTGTTCTGAGTGACATGCCCATGCAGATGTGATAATTTAAGTCTTTATTTTTTAAAAAAGATTTATGCATACAAGCTGGGGTGTAGACCAGAAGTGTGGGAGGGTGGTGAGAGGATTCACTAGAGACAGAGTGGGGACCAGAAATTTTACCACAGGACACTGCTGAGAGGGGCATTGGGTAAGTCAGGAGAGGTCTGCTACACCATGTGGGAAGCTCCTCAGCCAGGTATCGAACTTGGGCTGCAGTGGCTCTGTATAGCTTCATAGTACTGCGACTTAGCCCTGTTGCACCACGAGGGAGGCCCCAGGTCTTCTTTTTTTTTTTTGAAGATTTATTTATGCACACAAGACCTGGGGTTTTGGCCAGAGATGTTTGTGGGGGAGTTGGGGGGGGGGGCGATAGAATTCACCAGAGTGGGGAGAAGAAAAGGCAGATTGACTGAAATACACTGCTGAAGGGAGCAGCAGGCGAGACAGGAGAGGTCTTGCCATGTGGGTTAGCTCCCTTGCTGGGGATTGAACTCATGCTGCAGTGGCTGCCAATAGCTTCATAGTGCTGAGACTTAACCCCTTGCACCACCAGGAAGGCCCTTTAGGTCTTTTAAAAATAAGAAGTTAATTATGTTAACAAGGTCAGTAGAGTTGACTCACTACTCATAAGTCAAATGATGATTTGGAAAGAAATAATCAGAAATTTTGGACTTTTATCAAGTGATCAAAGATTATGTGTGAGAGGCAGAGGGCCTCTGTAGCTTACAGAAAGACTCTATTGTACTGCTTGGATGTCGCTGCAAATTGCATGTGTTTATCTTCTTTAAATGATGAATAGTATTCCAATGTGTATATGTACCACATCTTCTTGATCCAGTCATCTATTTTTGGACATCTGGGTTGCTTCCATACCTTTGCTGTTGTAAATAGTGCCACAATGATCATGTGGGTGCATATATCCTTTTGGATTAGTGTTTTTGTGTCCTTTGGGTAGATTCCCAAATATGGTATTGCTGGGTTGTATGGACCCATACAGCTTCATAGTGGTTGGATCATACTTAGAGAAATAAGCCAGAAAGAAAGAAAAATATCGAATGATTTCACTTATAACAGGACTATAGGGAAAGGAGAGAGACACTCAGCGGGGCGGTGCATGGTGGGGAGGATAGGGCACAAAATGGAGTAGAAAAGGACACAAGGGACCGCAGAGATGGATCACGGGTGAATTGGTGGTGGTTACCCAAGGGGAATACAAAATGTAAAAGATATAAATCTCTTTCTCTCTCTCTCTCTCTCTCTCTCTCTCTCTCTCTCTCTCTCTCTCTCTCTCTCTCTCTCTCTCTCTCTGTGTGTGTGTGTGTGTGTATATATATATATATATATATAAAATATACTCTATATATATAGATATAGATAGATATCTATACAGAGAGAGAGAGAATATATATATATAATATATATATTATAAAAAAAAACTGTACTACTTGGAGTTTGAGGGCTTGAACAAAAGGACTGAAATATAAAACTGACTATGAAGAATTCGTTCATGAGGACACTTTTGGGGAATGCAATATTTAACCTCTTGGTAAGGACCATAGATCATGTGTAAACTTACTGCTCGGAAAGATTTAGAGGCATGAAAAAAATAATGGGCAACACTGAGAAAAGTAGAAGTATTGGAGCTACCCTGGGAAGGTGATAGAGGGAGGAATACAGAAACTAAGCAGAATGATATCATAGGTGCTGGAATTAATAAATTACATGAGGTTAAACAACTCAACAGAATTATTATCCACATGATGCCACTTATGGAGGCACCAAAGATGCACTGGTCTAAGCATCAGCACCATCACTAAGCCTTCTTTTGTGGGTTCCCACTACAAACTAGAAATAATGTCAGTAGAAATAGAGTAATGCAAGTAATAAAGCTACTAAAAATGGAAAGTTACTGTATGGGGCACCAAGTGACTGTGATCCCAGAACTGCCAATTATATGTTAGATCTGGACTGAGTTAGCAGCTATCCATTGTTTAACACAAGTGACACATTGAGGACTGAGTCCAAGCAATATCAAAGAACTCAAGTAAATTACATGAGCTACTAGCCCAGGCCCCATATCATCCACAACTATACCACTGCATTTTCCCCAAGCTCATGTGGATTCCCAGACTTGTTTTATAGATGAATTGGCTGTGAATGTGTGTGTAAAAATTCATTACTGGCTGTTCCATTATGCAGATGACCCTTAAAGAAGGGAAATATATATAATTATTCTAGACAGCAATCAATAACCTGACTTTAGCTGGGGGCCTAGGAGGAAAAAGACTTGAATACTGGAGATAAGAAGGTCTGGGATTGACACATGGACATGGGTACAAAGGACTTTTATTCATGTATTAATATCCAGCAGAATGAAATGTGCTATAAGAGGTTACTAAACAACCAACTAGATAAATATCTCAGCCAATTGATGGTCACCAAATGTTATCATCAATTACACCAGAGCCCTCATGGATACATAGATGGCCGGATAGAGATAGGGAGCTAAATGGGGCCCAATAGCATGGACAACCACTTTCCCAGACTCTCCTAGCTATTGAGAACTCTGAATGTCAAACCAATCTGAACAGCAACCTACACTGAATCCCTGGCATGACACAATTCCCCAGGAACTCTAATCATCCATTTGGTAGATGATGAAATACAGTTCTTCACGGTGGTTCATACTTTCAGGGTTGTCTACCTACCCATTATGAATATAGCACTTCCTTGACTCCTAGGCACAGAATACCACTAGACTAAGGATCAGAGAACTTCACAGTATAGGAGGTGCAGGAGCTGCCTGCCACCACCCAGCAGGGGAATGGGGTGTGGTCTACTTCCGCAGTGTGGAGTATGGAAAGTGAGCGACCAGCTCCCCCTGGCACCGTTAAAATAAGGCTTTGAGGTGCAGTTTTCCATTGGTGTTTGCATGGAGAAGGGTGGGTATGGTCAGAATGATTTTCTGTTGTTAGATCGACCTTTTCACATCTTTGCCTTTTCTTGGAGCTATTTTTTTACTGTGCTTTTTGGTCAATATGTGTGATACGTGGTGCAATATGGAAACCAGGAACCTCAACACAGTATTGTTTCTCTAGTCTGAGGTACTCAGGAATTCTCTGCCTTCTTTCCATCTTTCAGAGTCCTCCTGTGCTTGTTTGTGTGTCATGTCCAAAGTTTTTAGTAGTAATAAAAAGGTGCCAAGGTGGTGGGCAGGAGATTGCCTGTGAGTTCTCACATGTGCACTCGCAATTGCAAGACACCACTCAGACTAAAAGTGCAACAACAGAGTTTATTAACTAAGAGGGGTTGAGAAAAAGGAAAGAGTTTTTAAGGCCACAAATGACTGACGTTCCGTTCCTAGATAGTGTCCACCATGTCCAGTAGTCCAAAACAAAGGGTGCTCATGCAAGATGGTGCTGTCCCTTCAATGGAGCTGGTGGTATACTGGCAAGCAGTGGGCCAGAAACCAACTCATGGTGGTATTGGGGGTGATCACAGGTGGTGCTGCTGAAGTGACACCATAGTAGCCCACAGCAAAAGTATGAAGGCCAGGCTGGACAGCACTGGATGCCAGATCACAGAGGTGGCCTGACACAGAGAGCCAGTCATTGCTCAGCAGTGCTGGTCAGCAGTGCCAGTCAGCACTGATCACCAGGAGGTAATGCCAGAGACACAGTGTTATAGGTCTTTGTGAGCTGTTGGCATATGGCAGTAGCAAACAGCTCTTTTAGAGACACCTGGTGCTCACATCTTTGCCTTTTGGAGCCATTTTTTGAGGCAGGTGCAGGTGCAGTGGCAAGGTCCTTGTGAAGGCCTTTGGAAGTCTCAAAGACTTCAGTTTTCAAATCTGTCAGTGAAGGGTTTGTGGAGGTCTCCAAGTCTGGTGAATCCCATACACGTCCTCTGCTGAATTCTCTCCTAAAGCCTTCTGATGAATGAATTCAAGCTGGCTCTTGTCCTGTTTATATCTTCTCAGGTTCTCTACCTTTCAAACCTGATTGGACTGTTTTTAATCCTAGTTGTTTGGTGCCAGACAAGCACCAATTATATAATATAGCTCCATTTTAAATTCCTCAATGGACTCAAAACCTTGAATATAACTAGTAAAAACTTATACCTGATTGGCCCATGAGACCTGACTAAACCATTTCAATTCCAGCATCCTGTTCAAAAGTGAAGCCCAGGGAGGGGCCTCCCTGGTGGCGCAGTGGTTGAGTGCTGTGCTGTGGCGCTGTCAGCAGCAGCGATGTGAGTTCAATGCCTGGCCAAGGAGATTCCCACATGGCGCAGCAGACCTCTCCTGCCTTGCCCACTGTTCCCCTCTACAGTGTATTTCTGTCGCTCTGCCTGTTCTGCTCCCTACTCTGTCTCTGGTGACCCTCTCACCACCCCATGCCTCTGGCCTGTACCCCAGCTTGTATGCCTAAATAAATAAATCTTAAAAAAAAAAAATGAAGCCCAGGGAGCCTGCCCAGACCTGACCTGTGCTGTGGTCAGGCCAGGCACATCTGTGGTATATTCCAGGGAGCCACATGGAGAGTGGCCCTCAGGGGGGCAGAGGCTCACTATACCCTAAGTTATTCTTTGGAGACAGGTATAGCAATGCAGGGGACCCTGCAGCAGAGCCAGAATACAGGTCCCATCAGCTAGACCACAGGCCAGAGTTCGGAGCCTGCTGAGTTGGCGCAGTGTGCCCTTGGTTCACACCAGGCAAGGTCAAGCTTTGCTACCACTGCCCCAGGGATAGCTGACTCTGGGATGGGGTGAGAAAACTGCTGCCACCACAACTGACAGAGCTCTGCACTGGCTTGCAGCAAGGCTTAGCAGCGGGAGCCCCACGGCTAGCTCAGTTCAGGTGGGACAAGGAAACTACTGCTTCCATCACCGTTGGAGTTTGTCACTGACTCACTGGATGCACATGCTGTGGTGGAAGTGGTGAGGTGCTGCCCTTAGGCCTAGTGCTGAGGCAGGCATCAACAGCACTGCCATGCCTTCTCTGCCACTGCTTGCATTAGGTTGGGGCCACAGGGAAAAGCTGATCATGTCCCATAGCTTCTACCATGGAACCTCTGTTACAGGAAGAGGAGAACCTTGAAGACATGAAGCTACTCTACTTTAGTGGAACCAGAAGCCTCCCTCAATATAATTTTACTATCTCAGTATCTTCAAAGTCTCCAGTGACTTTAACCTTTTTCATTCCTGATGTTGGTTATTTGTGCCTTCTCTTTCTTTTTATCCTTGATTGGTCACAACAGATTTATAATTTCTTTAATGGTGTTTCCTTTTATATATGGGATTTTTGATATTCTATTTCTTAATTTTTAGTATGTGGAAACTTTTTATTTAGTTTTTCTTATAGTTTTACAGTTTAAGCTTTGTATTTATAATCTGCATGGTGTTAGTTCTTTATAATGTGTTGAGACTTTATAGCTCATGATAAAGTTTATAAATTTTTATGTACTTAAAAATTATATATTCTGAACTTTTTTAAGGAAGATTTTTATAGATGTCTACTAGGTCAGCTTTGATAATTATGCTGGTCATGTGTCTCTATATTTCTATGATTGTTCTATCTCCTATTCAATCCACCAGTTAAATATAAAAATGTTATCTTATGAATTATACTGTATATCTTTAGCAGCATCTTCTACTTATTGGTTCTTATATGTTTTACATCATTATCCTTTAATAATGTAGTCAATATAAAGATATTTTCAATCAAATGAAAACTAAAAAAAAAAAATCAGTGAAAATTTTCTGAAGAATACCAAAGAATATTCTTTAGGCAGAAGAAAAATGATTTGGAGTGAAAGATGAAGGAAGGAATAAAAATCACTAAATGACAAATATGAAAACATATCTGACTGTATAGTGAGTATTAGAAAAACGATAGTAAAGACTTTCCAGATTTAAAATACATTCAGTTAAAATTCCTCAAAAGACTAGATAAAAGGGAGAGAGGTAAAAGGAATTGAACTCTACTATGACTTTTGCTATAAAGATGATAGAAGCATCAATAAATGTTACAACATGATAAGGTACTAACATATATTGTAATCCGCATGGTAGTATTTCTGTATATGCATTCCAGGCTGGCGTTATTTTCCTTCAATACATTGAGGATATTCAACAGTTTTCATATTCCATGATTTCTGTTGATACCATGTCTGTGTCATTGTTTCTTTTTTGAATGGAATCTTTTCCTCTGGTTGCTTTCTCAGGATTTTCATTCTTTTTTTGTTTCTCTGTAGTGTTGCTACCTGGGAATGCTTCACTGGATTGTTGTCCATCATCAGTCTGTGCCCCTTTACATATAGCCCACTGGGACCACAACAGGCTGAAATATGAGGGTTACAAAGTCCTCAATTCTTGAGAACCCAGACTCCGATTTTGCCCCACTTATCCCATGAGATGTCAAAGAGTCTCCGCATCTACTCAAGAAGTCCAGAATGTCAAACTGCTCTCTGAATCTGGACTCCAACAGGGTCATACTCTTCTGACTTTCCCAGGTTTTAAAATCTCTGGTTGCTTCAAGAACTACATATTCTGTACAGTCTTTTTGCTGTCCTTGGCAAAAATGATTTTTCACATTACGTAAACTACCAATTCAGGAATGTGAATTATTAGTTTTAAAAAATAGGTTTTTGGATTTTATTTATTATTTAAAGAATCCTTTTCAGTGCCACACCACAACTCTAATGAGAGGTCCATAAAAAGAATCTTTAAGATACTTGAGATACTTTAAGATACTTTTAGTTCATATTTGTAGTTATTTGGTATGCCAAGCACATCATCAAGGATTATATTTAAGGACTAAAAATATTTGAAACATTTTAATGACATGCATTTTAGTCCTGTTTAATCTGCTTTAAAAGGCTGAACAACTTCAAAAATATTATTAAATGTGACTGTACCTGAAAGTGAAAGCCTAGTTTAATAAAAAGTTTCATAAATATGTGCAACACATATACCTAAGCAGCTGCATATATAAATTGGTTCTAATTATATAAATTCAGTAAATTTAAAGCATTGGAAAACCTTTATTTCTGACAAGGTGCTTGCCAGGATGAGAGCCACTTACCTATGCCTTCTAACTCCCACCATTCTCTGTCAGTACCTCAGATCCCTCCCACCAGCATGTTCTAGTCCAGGTTTCCTGAAAGTAGCCTGGGCATTCCTTTTTTTTTTTTTAAGATTTATTTATTTATGCATACAATGCTGGGGTACAGGCCAGAGGTGTGGGGCAGCGAGAGGGTTCACCAAGACAGAGCGGGGAGCAGAACAGGCAGATCGACAGAAGTACCCTGCTGAGGGGAGCAGTGGGCGAGGCAGGAGAGGTCTGCTGCACCATGTGGGAATCTCCTCGATGGGGCATCAAACTCGTGTCACTGCTGCTGACAGCTCCAGAGCGCAGCGTTTAACTCCTGCGCCACCAGGGAGGCCCCTGTGCATTCCTTTTGATGCAATTTCCTCTCCTATTTTTTCTTCAACTGGAATTCCCTTGATTTCTTCAATGTCAAAGCTAATATCCTCCATCTGTCAGATAAGTACAAAAATTATGTTTGGAGAGTTCTTAATTGTTAAACTTGGTATGTAAAATTGAAATGGTCTGACGAACTTATACAGGACAATAGCACTCACTGGAAAACTCACTGTCACACTGTCACTGACTCACTGTCAGGCTTACAAAAATATGTCTTCAGAAAATGGTAATTCATGAAAATAATAAATGTAATATTTTAGTATATTTTCCCTACAATGGTCTATTGAAAGCAAGAACAGAAGGCTATGGCTTTATAGTCTTCTGGTACCTTATAAGGCATAACATGTGCTTGGTAAATAATGCCACTTGAAATTATGATTTTGTTCATTGTAAAATGGAATAAGATATGTAAAGAAATATTGGAGATATATATAGATATGAATATACATAAAAGCTATAGTATATTGAGCTCCTTTCTTAGGAAAAAAAATAATAAAGAGAATGCTTTTATGTGAGATAATTTCCCCTCAATTTATCAAACAAAATTAGATATCTAAAGAAACATTGGCGATATATATAGATATGTATGTATGTATGTATGTAACTACGAATATGAACTAAAAGTATATAAATATCTTAAAGATTCTTTTTATGGACCTCTCATTAGAATTGTGGTGTGGCATTGAAAAGGCTTCTTTAAATAATAAATAAAATCCAAAAATCTGCTTTTTAAAACTAATAATTCACATTCCTGAATTGGTAGTTTAAGTAATGTGAAAAATCTTTTTTGCCAAGGACGGCAAAAAGGCTGGGCAGAATGTATAGAGATTTTAAATAACCAGAGATTTTAAAACCTGGGAAAGGCAGCAGAGCATGACCCTGTTGGAGTCCAGATTCTGAGTGCAGGTTGGCATCTGGACTTCTCCATGACAGATATATATATATATATATCTCCAATATACAGATCTTAATTGTAGTCCGTTTGTTTGTTTTTGTTCCAGTCCCATGCTGTGCTAGTTATTATCGTTTTGTTGTATAATTTAAAGTCAAAGTATAATACAATTCTCCCCCTCCCTTTTTGTTTTCTTTCTCGTTTGTGTTTTTTATTCTGAATTGTGCTTAGACATTCCAAATACTGGTGGATCCCCACAGCTCCATCCATCTTAAATAAGAATGATTGATTTTCAGATGTTGGACCACTCTGTGCCCCTGGTGTGAATCCCATTAGATCATGGTGTATGATCCTCTTTATGAAATGTTAGATTTGGATTGCTAGGATTTTATTGAGGATTTTCACATCTGTGTTCATAAGATCTGTTGTGTTGCTTCAGTTCTGCAAGCTTCTGTTGTCATTGTCATTTTTCTTGAGTTTTTTTTTTTCTTTAATTTTCTTATTGACCTAGTGGAAATGGCTAATCCCCACACACTGGCCCAGGCTCTTATTGTCAGGGTGGGCACCTGGTAGAGCATTGTGGGATTTCATGAGAACTGGGGTATCTTTAGCTCTTCCCCTGGTGGTGGTCTGGGTTCTTATCTGGTAGACCATGTGGCTAATGGGGCTTACAGGACATTGCAGGGCCTGTGTTTTCTCTGGCTCAATTTCTCAATAGTTAAAATGTTTCTATCACATCTTTTAAAATCTGTGTTACTCTAATTTCAAATTTCCCGTTTTGGTTCTATATCCAAATCAATCACTCCCTATACATGATCTGCCTGATTATCATGTAACATTATTTGTACTTTCATGTGTAAATATGTACTAATGAAAAAGTCCATTATGTTTCTTTTAAAAACATTTCTTTTTTGGCTTAGAGGACTCTTTTATTTTCACTTCAGAGTTGCTATTTGTTAAGATATACATATATATATTTAACTCTCAGTTCACCATAATTATTGATATATCTACAACCTACAAAAGGACAAAGAGGGAATACTAATTGTATATCAAATCCCTTTACTGAAATGTTGCCTACTTTTAAATTATAACATTTTCTTGCATAGAAAATAGTGAGGGAGGCAGGAGTAGGTGGGTTAATCTCATACTGACCTACCAATTTGTCACAGGAGAGACCCACTCACTCTTCCAGATACCTCCACCACAAGAAGATTGTTTTGACTGGGCAGTTTTTGTTTTTGTTTTCAGAAATTAACATGCACTTTGAAATCATTGATTTAAGAGCATGTAATATGGGCAGTTTGTTTCTATAATTTATGTTAAACTGCAATTTGTGAAGAGTAAATGAAAACATATGTGCAGAGTATTTTGCAGAGTATAATTAGCCTATGAAGTTACTTAGTTTTATTTTTAACTCATTGGTTCCATTCAATCACAAGCTAATATGTATCTAAAGTAAAAGAAAATGTTTTAAATTATAAATGGTGATACTGATGTAAGTTAATGACTTTAATGCAAAGGTTCAAAGTGGCATGTGATACCACCTGTTTTTTCTTTCTTTTTTTATTCGTGGACCTCCTTATGGGTACTAGGCAAAGAGCTCCATGGGCCCCAGAGCCACATAATTCTTAGTCATCCAAAACTAACCCATATCTGACACACATAATATACTCAATACATGTATGTAAAGTGAAATAAATGATTAAATAAGGTGAGAAACTGCTCTTCTGGAGAATACTTGGTACAGGAATGACTATGTTTTATAGCCCTGATTATGCCCCATGCAGGGCAGTGGAACCAGATATAACAGAGGTTCTGTCACTGAAAATTGGACAAGTTACCTACCATGTATTAATAGCCTCATCAATACAGAAGAGCTGATAAAAGGAAGAAATCAGAAAAGAATTTGAGATGCCTATTTGTTATATAGTTGGCCTGCAATAAATGGCAGTTTATTTTGCTTAACTTCAATAAGAGTCATAATACTTGGTCATATTTTTGTAAATTTCAGTGCAAGCATCACATACACACAGTGACAAGAAAAACACTAGTGATGCTTGTATCCTATTTTAACAAAATAACTAGATATAAGTTGGTTAGAAGTCAAAATACATGGCAAACATTTATTTGGGCTAAGAAGGTCACAATGTTTCTTTGAGTGGCTACCTTTTATTTTCACAAATGTTAAAGTGACATGGCAATTAGGGATGTTTTGCGGTTATTCTGTATATTTGTGAGGAATAGAGTAGGACAGCAGTTTATGCATTTTAGTTTAATTTCTAGAGGTCCTGATCTAAAAGCAAATGATAAAACTTCAAATCCAGACTTTGGTATAGAGTAGAGTTAGTTCTTAATTCAACCCTATCATCACTAGACTGAAACTTGAGTCAATTTCTGACCTTTGCTAAACCTACACTGACTTTCTGCAAAATAGGAGATGATGTTACCCACAATCAAGGGAAAATCGTGAAGGAAAATGAGATAATAGGGGAAAGCACCTAGAGAAGTCCTTGCGTTACACTTCTACTGCTCTCTAGTAGAGGAATTTTTTTTTTTAAAACTATGAAATAAACTATTACATATAAAACTTTACAGAAAGACATTGCTTATTGGATGTTTTACTTTATTCATTTTAATGGTAAGATATACATCCTTAGGAAGAATAATCTCTGAATCAAATGAAAATAAAAGTAGAATTGGATTCATTTGATAATGTGAATAAAATAAATAAATGAATGGTAAAATACATATTTTAAGTATATTTGAGAACTATTCTGCCTAAAATTTGAGTTCCCCCAATTTTTAAAAATAGGGAGTCAATCTTTAAAACATTATGAAAACTTTAATTGAGAAATGTTTGTATTTCCTGAAATTTAATTGTAAACTAAGCTGGCAATATTTGTAATTATTTTTAGTCATTAAACTCTTAATAATAATATACTAATGATATATTAACACATCATTAATGCATCCTTTCATTACTTGATAATTCTCTTCCTATAAAAAATGTCTAAATCACAGATTTTACGTATATCTCTGAACTTAACAGGAAAAAGTTAAACAGTATACCTTTCTTGGACCATAAACTGTGTGCCAAGTACTTAAAAAACATTTTTTTTTGTTTTCTTAATGTTATCAAAACTTTGTGTGAGTACTCCCCAAAAGAATGTCAGTGTCACTTAATGTTCAATGGGATTTATTTCTTTAAGAATTAGGCATTTGCACTCAATGTCTACATTTTTTTCTGTTAAACAGTAAAGTAGGTACTTTGCAAAATACAGTGCAAAATTTGACATTGTTGCAATTAAGACAACAAATACTTTTTAATACTTTTCAAACATGTCACAGAAACGTCTTTCTGCACAGATAATTTAGTTCATTTTATTACATAGTCATTGAGGTGTTTATCTGTGATATATAAAGATTAAGTGGAAATAAGCAAGTAGACAAATACCTAATCTGTAAACATGACTTATTTTATCATCATTAAGTACCAGTATCTCCTCAATATAAGACGATATTTTCAGTATCAGAAATTTTATAACAAAAGTCATTTATTTCTGAATGGCTAAAAAATAGCCATTCAGGAAGTGAGCTCTGAATTGCTCTTTAAAATATATATTGAGGGGCCTCCCTGGTGGCGCAGCAACTAAGCACTGCGCTGTGGAGCTGTTGGCAGCAGTGACGCTAGTTCGATGCCTAGCGGGGGAGATTCCCACATGGCATGGCAGACCTCTCCTGCCTCGCCCGCTGCTCCCCTCAGCAGTGCATTTCCCTTGAACTGTACTGCTCCCCACTCTGTCTCTGGTGAACCCTCTCGCCACACCTCTGGCCTACACCCCAGCTTGTATGCATAAATAAATAAATCTTTTTTAAAAAAAGATATATGTTGGTCTTACAAGGACTGTAAATAACTCTGAATCTATATTTTGAATACAACTCAGCAAGTCTTTAACATAAAGTTATTAGGTAATATTCTTGGGACTAAATAAATGTTCCATAGCCTTAATTATAGAAACTTTAGAGTAAATAATACAACACATAAAATTAACTGTAATGCAAAGCATCATATGATTCCTAACTCATGCTAAAATAAGATATCAAATGAATAGTGTGGTAGGGGCATAGAGTGACAATACAATTAGGATTAAGAGTCTTCTCACAAGTAATGGCACTTGAGTTTGATACTGGTTGACTGGATGGCTAATATCCAATCTTCTGGGGAAAAAAAAAGGGAATTAGGAAGTAGAAGATATGTTGACAATGTAGTCTGAGGCAACCAAAGCCTAAAGTTCAATGGCCTAAAGGTTCAAATGGCCAGCAGGAGGCTAGGTCATGCTGGGCTGCCACATTATTGTGAAGATGGCAATCTATCCTCACAATTCTGTTGAAAATTCAGTTGTTGAAAACCAAATCTTTTTTTAGTAAACTAAAGCACTAGCTTGAGTAGGTTGATTTAAGGTAGTGAAATAGCTCGACTATGGGACAGTTAGACCTGAACTTTGGCATTGGCAACTAGAATGTAAAATGCATGAACTATAAAATATATAGTTATTAAATGTATTCATTTAATATAGAATAAAATTAAATCTTATTATTCAGGAAAAATAACTGCATCAGCCATCCACAGATTCTACTAGTGGAAAACAAAAGAGTAGGTAGGTGGGTCTCTTAAATTCATTATACTACAAATTATATTGACCAAAGAAGGACCTTTGGATTGTAATATTTGCTACTGCCCCCTCATGCCAATGGATATAGAGTCTTCATTTTGCATTACTTCAGAGGAAAACAATGACTTAAAAATTAGTATGTTACTTGAGTGCTTGCTTATTAAAATAAATGTGTAAATTGTTATATTCATTAAATTGACTTGCATCTTATTTTTTTCTTTATTTTTAAATAATCTGTACTTAAAATAATGGAGGCAGTTTTCAATAATGCTTATTTGAGATAGTATTTTGCATGTTTCACATAGTGGATCATTGAAAACAACATGTCACTACTCAAAGTTAGAGCAAAAACTATGAAATAGAATACATCTGAATTCCCTGAAATTTTCAGACTTTCTTAAACATTTGTACATACAACACTTACATTGGGGACAGTGCAGAGGAGAGTTTCTTAGACATATTCACAATACTGTAAATTTTTAAATGTATGAGAGTTTGTTGCCTCACTTGTTTTATTGCACCAAAGGAGATGAAGAAATTGAGTATATAAAAAGATTAAGAGGAAAATAATCAAATGGTTTCATGAAGGAATGAAATATAACATTTGAAAATTGCCTGAGATGTCTGTGAAATGTGAATTGCAATGGATTGGACAACAAGGAAAGATCATAAGACTGCAAGAATGAATCTAACTGGAAAATATAAAATGACAAATTAAGTAATTTCTAGACTCATTCCATTGTTCATTTAAGTAGCTTCATGTTTTCAAATATAAATATAAGTTGATTAATTTGGAACAAATTCATGTAATAAATTTTTAAGCACGACTTTCTTTTTAAAACTTTAATAAATCATTGCAATCAGCAGATACCTGTAGAGCAGCCATGTTTGAATAATAAGTATTACCACTCCAAAACATCTTTACTTGAATTTTAAAACTGTTTTCAGTTAATTCCAACCCATAGTAATTTGAAATCAGATAACATTAACTTATACAGTCCTCTTTCTATAATGCGTTCATTGAGATTACTATTCTTATTAAATAGGATTGTTTCATTGTTTGTGATCTTAGCAAAGTGTACTACGGGAAAAAAGAAGAGGAAAATAAAACTTCAGATATAGCCTTATAGTCATGAAAGTCAAAATTAATGACAAGAAATAAAGAACTTAATAAGTTTCTCTTGGATAAAGCTACAAATTATATCATTCTATATTAAGAATATATAGGGTCATTAAATACAGTTTTCTATCCTGTTTGGTTTGGTTTATCCTGTTTGTTCTTATGTGGAAAGAGGAATGAGGCATTGAAACCAGAGGAGAGGAATTACTTCTAATGTAAGATCAGCTACTGAGCTTCAGCTGGGACACAAGTTTAGAATGAGTGAAAGTCAGTTAACTTCTCCTCATGATACTGTATTCACTCTGTTTTTTCAACAAAATACTAGGTTTCCTGAAATTCTTACTGCTTTTAAGGTTGTATTGCAATTAGTTCAGCGCTCACAGCCATCCTAGTAAAAATTCTATCAATACAGGGAGACTTTGAGGTACATGGACTGCATTTCTCTGACTGCTGCATGCTTGATGAGAGAGAGGAGGCTGCTTGCACACTGTTAAAATCCACCCATGACCCATGCAGGTTAGGGGCATTAGCTGGCAAAGACATAATTTGATATCACCTTGTCTCAAAAAACCCTACCCTTGGATAATGGAGATATAACTGGGGCCCAACAGTCTTTAATGCCAAAGTTAAGTTTTGTAAAGCTAATCACACCTGAGAACAACTAACCAGTCGATACTTTCCCTGAGTATTTTCATCAAAAATAAAAATTAAATATAAAGAGATATAAACTTAATGGGGATTTAATTAGTGGTGGCTTTACATTTATTAAGGCCACAAAGGTTCAACTTTTCAATGATGCCAAAGGGATCAATTTTTCTTGGCTCTTTTTCAGTCTCAAAGGATCGAATGCTTTCTCATATAGAGAATGAAGCTCTTTGACATTCTATGCATTGCCTCAGGAAATCTTTCTAAGCTCCCTTTACTGACCTCTAGTTTAGCTCCTACCAAAATGCATTGCAATTTCTAGTTCATGATATGCCAGAGACCAAAGGATCATGCAAGCAAGAAGTCCTGCATTATTCTGTAAGAGGAACAGTGAGAAGTGGGTGGTGCTCACAGTAAACTCCTGGTAGGAGATGGAGGTTTTCCCACACCACCCCAAGTTGGGGCTGAGGAAAACAGGGGCAGAGATGAGGCGTTTTGCAGTTAAACTGCTGAGCTTTGAGGCAGTTAAGCTATTGTGGCTTTGGCAGTTGAACTGCTGTGAGGAGGGGTGTCGGTGGAGAAGTCACCAGCTTGCCAAGAACAGTTGCAGTTTGTACCTTGGTTTCTGGGTTATGACGGACCTGTAAATCAAACTCTCCCCCTCCTTCCCTCCCTCCCACTTTATCTCATTCTCGGTAAATAAATCCTGTTTTTGTTGTTTTCTCAATGTGTCCACTTTTGGGTCACACTTGTAGTAATAAGTATGAGAGACAGAGCCAACAACGGGGTACTAGTCCCCTTCCCCCAACTCTGGGCTTGCTTCATTTCCCTTTCTTCTTGTCACAATTATTTATACTTGATAGGTGCTTAATTCAAAATTTTAGAATAAATATCAGGAAAGAAACATTAACTATTGATTATATTTCTGTTTATTTTTTTTACTTTTTAACTACTAAAACTCTACTTTTTTCACCAGTGTGCCAAGTGTTGATGTGATTGGTAAAGGCAGAAATAGTCTTTACTATGCATTGATCAGTCAGCAGGACTTGCAGTGACTTCTTCCCTGTGCAAATGAAGAGAAATGGAGTCAGTATGGGATTTAATATAAGGGATAGTGTGCACATGGCCTTTAGCATTATTGTTTGTAATTGGAAAGAACTGCTTTCTCTGCTCTTGACTGGTGACTGAGGCAGGGTTGTTCCTTGGGATTTTCCAGGTCCATCAGGGAAGATCGAAGATTATCCCACTGAGAAACATGCATCCCCTGAGCAAGAGTGGGGGTATCTGTGCCACGTTTAGGTTGCAGATTTGAAAGTTCTATTTTCCTTAACATTCCTCCAGAGAACAGAGGGATTCTCTTATTTTATTGCATGCTTCAGTGTGGTGGAGGAATAATGAAAATTGTCTAGCCTATTCTTTTCCTCAATTTAGGGGATGATTTAAAGTCATGTTTAGACAAGAAAGTAATTCAGGTGAAAGTGAAATATATGTAAGTAATTATCTGTGTCCCATAATGTGGGAGCCTTAAATGAAAAGAAAAATGTGTATTTTGGTTACAGAGATACACTCATTTCTCAAATGACTGAGAATAGAGATGATAACAACAGTAAGTTTTTAAATGAAGAAACATTTATGTGAATGAGACTGGAACGTCTAAGGATAAACGCTTAGATATAACTCTTAGTGGAACAGGATTTAGATGGTATTCCACTGATCTTAAGCTCTAGTAATGATGCGCTTTCTCAAGATGTGAAGGAGAATCAGCAACCACAAACAGTACTGTGTGAGGGAATCAGAACTGAAAAAGATCTGCAGGTACACATTGAGGACGGTTGACAACACAGCATTTTTAATCTGTATCTATAGAAAACATTTATATCAGCTCTCTAGTAGAGGGATTATAGAAATACATTTCATATATAATAGTATACTTTAGTGTACTTACTGTGAAAATAGCACATTTATTTAGAGAGGGATTTATGCCCAAAGTTCTTGTTGATGTTTTGAAATGTATCCATTTCCTTTGCTTGCAGTAATTGTACCAAGAAAAGCAAAAGTGTCAACAGTTTTCCATAACTCCTCATCCAGAGTCTTCTCATTCTGATTTGTATTTCCCAAAGTCACTCAGAACGTTCGTCAGCAAAATAGCCTAGAAAAAATGCCCAAGTCTGTGTCTGGTCCAGCCTACATCTGCCTGCACTCGTGGCGGGTACACATGGCCTGGCGCTCAATCCTCCAGGTGCCCTCCTCGTAGGTGCAGTGGCAAATGGTGCACTCGTCCGTCTTCACTTCTCTGCCCGCGGGGATGACCGCCGTTTCTGCAAAGCAGTTTGGACCTGAAATGCAGAAAAAAAATTTATATTATGTGTGTGCATAAATATGAGATACATTTAATTAGGTAGTTCACCTTTTAGTGGGTGTTTTATTCACTCTCTTTTATGAATGACAGTGGAAAATTTCTGAAATGCAACTGATGTTATTTAAAATTTTTCTGCGTGACAAAACTGTGATTTTTCACTAACAGACAGTTCCTTTTGGGGACCTCATATGTAAGCCAAATCTTTAATTAATTTCAACAAACAAGTCTTGTTTGTCATGGCACTTTTAGGAGAGTGAGCTTAATTTAAGCAAAATGCTTGAAATAACATATATTCAGGGTAACTGCCAACCTTTGAGATCCAGTTTTCAAATGTCAGCCTACAAAACATTCAGTGTTCTTTAAACTGTGGTTCCTGGACCTCACTGCAGAAGGGACTGGAGAATTTGCTTTGAAAACAATTTCCCCAGTGGTATGATACTCCTGGTCTGGGACACCACTTTAAAAAGCACCCTCTTTGAATGTACCAAAGGTATATCTGTGACAGATTTCCATGAAAATTGAGGAGGCCAACTCTCAACCAACTATAAAATTCACATAAGATGCTACCTGTGCATTTTATTCTGTGTAAGGTCAAGGACCCGAAAAAATGAGTATCAGAAAAAATTCCAATACGAAATGAAACAAATGTTTTTGATGTTATTATTTATACACCTGATTCAGATAGAAGCATTTGTTCTACTACCAAACCTCCCTCCAAGGAGGAAGTATCAGTAATTACTGTGGATAGTAAAGTCCTACATCCCATCTTAAGTAGTCTGATCAAATTCTTTCTACCTTTCTTTACCCCTAAAGTCTTTGATAATGTGCTCATAATAAACAGACTTAATTATAATATATGAAGTCATAAAAGATGAAAAAAGATTCACCTGCAACACTAAAAAAAATAAAATAGTTCAAAAAAGTTCCAGGATAAAAATTGGGCTTAAAAAAATTCTAATCAAAATAATCCTAAAGCAAAATGACTCATGATTTTGTGGCTGTTGTTTCAAGTAATCCAAAAGGAAAAGTATGTGGGCTCCTGAATATGGATCTCTGGAAACCTCCTTGGTTTCTAGACCACTTCTTCCTCTGAAACTTGTCCTTATTCTACACTCAACATGGTCTTGGGGTTCTTCCCTTGACCTCTGCCTCTCCCCTTCAGGGTGCTCAAAGCATTCAAAATCACTCATTGGGAGTAACTGCTAAGTTATAGCACCAATTTCGTATCTCCTGAGTACTAGTCCTGTGTTTCCAAAGGGTCACTGCCTATGTTGCCTGCTGATACTTCAGGCCTGCTTCCTCTGAGAGTCATGCTCCTCTATCAGTTTTGGTGAATTACAATACTTTAAATCCACTTGGTAGGCCAACAAGATGTCCTGTGAGTCTACTAATCCTACACAGCCTGTCCGGCCACCATTTTGTTCCCTGCAGTTTTACATTCCCACCTGAGGTCAGAACTGCCCAGTCAATCAGTTATAAGAGCCCAACCATACAAGATGCATTTCATCTTCTAAAGCAGGAAGCTAGATCAGTTTGGGAAGGGTGGGCATCAAGAGGTCTGACTGGGAATGCCCAGCGGGCTGATGACTGATGCATAAACTTACTCCTGACTCATATATCACGAGTTATGACCGGGAACACCCAGGGGGCTGAGGACCGATGTATGACAAAGAACCCCAGTGGAACGCCTTGTTGATAAGATTGAAACCTTGACTGGGGAATCTAGGGCTTGCTCTCAATTATAATAGTCATCAAGCAGAGAAGAAATGCTTGGAGAGCAGACCCTCATGCCCTGATGCTATAGATGATAGGATACATTTTTTTCTATTTTCACCCTTCTTCATATCTTCCTTCACCCTACAACCAAAGCTGTGTGACTATTCTATCAATAAAAAGGCCAGGAATTCGCTCCTTGAGCAGCATCCTGCATCATGTAGCCTGCTCCACAACTCCCGTGTATCTGTGTGATGTTGCTCCCGATGCAACAATGTCCTATATTTCTGACACTCCTACACAGTCTGCCCTGGGCTGTTTCTCAAGCTCCTTGACCTAGGGTCAGGACCCACGTGGGTTTCTTCAGTTTTGTGAGGTCAAAGTCCTACAGGGCCATAGGGTCCACCCTGGGGAGAACCTGCTTTATTAATGTTCATCCCACTCAGCAACTGAGAAGTTTGTGACATTTATTTATGTATTTATTAGGGTAACATTGCTTCATAATATTATATATGACTTAGAGGTATAATATCAGACCCTTCAAATGTATGTTACTACACTACATCCACCAACAAGGCTCCATAACTCCTTTGTAGAGCCTAAGTGTGAGCCTAAGTGCCAGTATCTTGTTATAATTAGCTCTAACCAGCATTCTGCTTCTGTAAGACTGCTTGTGATAGCCAGTGAAATATCCCCCGCATAAGCACCGGCCAAGTGGCCGTCAGATGTGGGTTTCTAAGATGAGAACAAAGAAACTCTCAGTGTCATGGTGATGGATTCATATCCCATTATCTGCAAACTGGTTATCGGTTCCTACACTGTGTCTGTATAAAGAGGGAGGGAGCCCGGAGCTCAGGGCCGCTAGCTCTTTAGAGTGTCGGCCCCGGCAGGACAGTAAGGGGAACTGCAATAAATCTTTGTTAATCTCCCACCACACTGCTGTTTTCTCTCAAGCTGACCCAACATTTTGGTGCATTGGCCGGGAAAATGGGATCTGGCCTGAAACAGGGTCCATCTCTTCTTCCGGGAAAGTAGGATCTGGCCTGAAACAGGGTCCATCCTTTCTTTTCCCCATAAGGGCTTGGCGCAGCGGAGGAGGACAAACTGAGCTGGTGGAGGTAAGCAGGGTCAGGACGCGCCAGGGTTATGCCTCCATAGGATCAGTTGGACCTGAAGTATGATCCATTGGAGGTAGGCAGGCCTCCAGGACACCGGGGCTGCCCTAGGTTGGTTAAGGTTTTAGTGGGTCGACCCACCCGGGAAAAAGGCCACTCCAGGTGTGGGGACCTACTGGTCTTATTTGAGAATTCTCTTAGTCTAACAATTGTCTCTGTGTGTTGTTTTGCCTTAGTTTCCCTCTTGTCTGTCTTTCTTGTAAGACTCTTCCATACTGAGGCCCTCCAGTATATGCTTGATTATTTCCAGGAATTTAGAAGGAAGGGGGAAGAATTGGGAATGAGTGTGATAACCTCTGAATAACTGTTTTTGCGTGGTGTGTGCTGTCCCGTTCCCTTGTTTAACCTTCGCTTTGACTGAGACAAAAGACAAAATGCTGACAAAAGTAAAATGGAGTGGAGACCACAACCTGGGCTGACACGTGGGGGACTCCCCATTGTTCTCAGTAAGCAGCTGTCCGGACATTTGCTCAGGTACTGGGATCATTGGTGAGTCTGCCACCACCCAGCCATGGGGGATAGATTTCTCCTTTCCATCTTGATATAGTCTTCTGGTCTGTTCCATAGGTAGAAATTTCTAGTTTTTCTATGCTTTCCACCTTTAAGGTCTGTTAAGTCTGTTTAAGGTAAAAACTGCCGAGTTACTTTGGACTTGTGAGCAAGCTATACTAGGTGCTTTTTGGCTGAGTACAGACTTCTAAATTGCTTATTGGACCTGTAAAAGCTTAGTTACTTATTAAAACTAATTAATATGGTAAAAACTGTAAAGTGGAAATGCAACTTTCTTTACTTTGTGTGAGCTAAATTCCAAACCTCAGATTTCTGATGAGTCACTCTTAAGGGTATAGGTTTAAGATATGTTTACCCTAAAGGAGTTACTAAAGAACTGAAATTTACTAAACTGTATCTTCTCAGTGTCTTCACAAATATTGGTGAAGTAGCTAGCTCTTAAAATTAATACATATGGCCAAAATTTTTTAATGAAATTCAAGAGATCTCTGTGTCTGTTCTTGCCTTTTACCTCCGGAGGACTCATTAATTATAAATGGCGCCTATACAAAAGCCTAAATTTTAAGATCGTGATCTGAAATTGTGGTAAACAAAAATTAATTCAAAATGTAATGGCTTAAAGCCTTAATGTTTCAGTGTTCAGTATTAATATTTTACTCTGTTTACAATAAAAGGAAGTTCATGCTATTCAGAAAAGAGGAGTAATTAACCTGGTCTATGTTAGCGAACTTGCTTCTAAGGTTTTTATTTAAACCTCTCTTGATAAGGTCTTGAAAAGTAAATGGTAATTGCTGGTAGCCATAATGGATTCTTGGAGAAAACTTGAATTTTTACAAGATCTAGATCATAAAAATAGATTTTGTCTAAATCTAAAAACCTTTGCTGCTGTAAACTTTATCTACAGAATTTGTTTTGGATGATGTTTCCCATTTAAATTCTGTATTGTCTGATTACTGGTGTAAGACAAGAGTATCAGAATGAAGTGGGCTTTATTGAAAGTCCAAGAGGGACTGCCCTCTGCAGGCTGAGTGAGAGTCATGACAGGAGATTGGGAATTGGTTTTTTTATATACATAGGAGAAGGCTGCTGCTGGAATTCTTTTGTGTGTATGGGGCTTGGGTGGCAGGAGTCTCCTCTGCAGGCAGAGGTGTCTGTTAAAATTTATTGCCAGGAGCAGTGGTCTCTATTGTAATTCTTATTAGTCGGCCTAAAAAAAATTTGGTGTGTTTAATTGTTGCATTCACAATGTTTCATTTGGAATTCCAGTCCTAAGAAAACTAACTTTCAGGTCTACCTTTTGCTCCTTATTGTAGGAAAATTAAGATTTAATGTTGTCTCACATAAAATGATTAAAGGATGTGTTTGTGTAAGTTTTCTAGTCTGGAAAGACAGCTAGTATAATGTCTTACAATCTAAAGATTAAAGACTGAAATGTGGTGACTCCAGATGCAAGTAAAGTGAGGTGTGTAATTTGTTTGTACTCACTTGCTAAGAGGTTTAATTTTGTGGAAATTGTTCTATGTATTAGTTTTACTCAAAAGATAGTAGTAAGTTGTATGGCATCTAAAGTCATTTGTCAGGCTTCTCTGAAACTGTTTTGGTCCACCCCCC
>PVIJ01016861.1:0-31130 GCA_004024925.1 Scalopus aquaticus | reverse complement strand
GAACAGCAGAGCTGAATGTTACCTATGTTTACATTTTTGAGAAACTCCCAAAAATCTTTTCCAGAGAGTTGTAACCTATTAAATCCAATAAATGCGTTATGAAAACTATGGTTGCATCAAATGTTTCCCTTCAGATAGTATGGTCAATCTTCTAATTATTGGCTCTGGGATGTGTGTGTGTGTGTGTGTGTGTGTGTGTGTATGTTTGCGTGCGCACGCGCACGCACATGCTGAGATTACATTGTGGCATTGTAGTTTTAATTTCAGTTTTCCTACTGTCTGACTATTTAACATCTTAATTATTTTTTCTGTGTCTTCTGTGCTAAAGTATTCAAATCAATTGTTTTTCATTGTTTTAAAATTGGGCTGTCTTATAACTGGGTGAAAAATTCTACATGTTAATTATAAGTTCTTTTTTGGACTTACATTCTGATAGTATTGTTTTTACTAATAATTATCAGTTAGTAATGCTAACTGTTTCACTTTTTACTGTCTTACCAGTGTATTTTTAGGAACAAAAGTTAAAGGTTTATGACTTTGAATCTATTGATTTTTAATGTATTATTTTGTAATAATTAAGAAATATTTTGCAGACCCAATATCGTGATATTGTCTTATGTTTGATATATAGAAGTTTTAGTATTTTTCTTCTAGCCTTATTCTATAATCTATTTCTGTTTAATTTTAAATTTTTGTATTAGGAAAATGTGAGGTTCATTATTTTCCTTATGGATATCCAATATTTCCAGTACAATGTGTTAAAAGCTTATTTTATTTTTCCTCCAGGAGTTGTCTTGATAACATTGCTGAAAATTAATGACTGTGTAATTGTGGGTTTACTTTTACATGATTCAGTTTCATTTTTAAAGAAAATGTTTATTAAAAAAAAACTCCACACTTTTGATAAGGGCAACTTTATCACATGTTTTGAAATCTGGTTATGGAAACCCAATATTTTCCCACCTTCTTTTCAAAGCTGTTTGATTACTTTAGTTCTTTTCTTTTTTTTTTTTTTAAGATTTATTTATTTATACATACAAGCTGGGGTACAGGCCAGAGGCGTGGGGCGGCGAGAGGGTTCACCAGAGACAGAGTGGGGAGCAGAACAGGCAGATTAGAAATACACTGCAGAGGGGAGCAGCGGGTGAGGCAGGAGAGGTCTGCTGCACCATGTGGGATTCTCCCCGGCTGGGCTTCGAACTCGCATCGTGCGCTGCCGACAGCTCCACAGCGCAGTGCTCAACCTCTGCGCCACCGGGGAGGCCCTACTTTAGTTCTTTTCAATGCCAGGTAGATTTAAAATTAGTTTCTCAATTTCTGTCTCTCTTGTAGCTACAATGTCTCTATACAGTTACAGACCAAAACAGTCCAGGGGCACAAGTCAAGCATGAGAACACCACCAATTGTGGCTGGCTTTACTTTATTTTGAAATCCCGTTCAGCAAGGTTTCTTTGAATCCAATGTGCTTTGCTAGTTCCATGCAAAATTTTGGTTTTTGTTTTATTGTATTTTTGATTACCAGATGAGAATAATCGCCTTGTGTAATTGTAGAAGCATCTAGGCTTGAGAGTTTTGAATAACGTTTTGATTGACTTAATATCTATGGCTAAGATAAACTTTCTATTGTTTCTTCTGCCTATTTTAGCACTATATTTTTTTTTCAGGAATGCTTGCATTCTTCTAAATTTTCCAATTGATTAATATATACAGGAAATATCTCAACTTTGCATGCTTTGGATATATACAAATTTAGATACCAGGGTTTAGTTATATAACACTGATCCCTCAATTCTATGGTTCAGTTTTCACTTACCATGGCATATTAACTTTGGGTAATTGCATAAAGCATTAACTTTTCTGTTAACTCTTCAATTCTTATATCACTACATAAATAAAGAATTGAATCATGATTAATGATTAGTCATCGAGGCACTCAGTGATTGATGATTGTACATCTGATATTCATTTCACAAACAGGTAGCAGAGTACATAGCTGTATTGCCTCCTTTACTCCCAATGATAAAAACAAATGACATTTTACAAAATAGATGATAATCGAAGAGAGAGTTGGCAAATAAGATAAAATTGTAGAAAAAACATGAGAAATGATAATGCTAAAGGTGAAATTTGAATTCAGTGCACATGGAGTTGTTATAAAACAAAGAGCTGGCACGAGAATTTTGACTGTCACATGTTCCTGTAGACACAGGAATTTAGTGAAGTTTAAATTTATTGATAAAAATGGGGGAAGTGTAGCAAAAAAATGGACAAATCTAATCTAAATGCCTAGATTATAAAATCTCCTTCCCTCTGAAATTGCATGATTACAAATTTTAAATCAAGAACTATGCTACATCACTTAATCAGGAATAGTTTTCATAGTTACTTGTCAGTATTCATGGGTCTCAGACATTTAACTGACTCCATAGATGTTTAACTCTTTCAACATATATATCAGAAATTTTTAATTTCTTCTTTATGCCTTAATATGTAAAATGCTTTAAAAATTAAGTGTTCTCTTCATTAACAGATTAGCAGTTAAAATTCAGTAAAAGAAATAGAAGCCATCTTAGTTACTCTCAATGAAAGAAATTCAAAATAAGGAGCTTTAAACTACAGAAGAGCAGACAGAGGGAGTCAGAATTAGTGCATTGCTGCGGTAAAGACCCTACTTCTGCCACATTCACTACAATATCTCCACCCCCAGGTGTGCTCAGAGCCTGCAATGCTGAGTCTGAGTGCCTTTTTCATGCCATTGTTATTAGCTCAAACATTAGTGAGGTGGGCCCTGCTTTATATTTGCCTTATATAAACTGAGAAAGTGTATTAATTTCTTTTTTTTCAGAAAGTTGTGTGAAATTGAGATAAAAAGTGTAGGTTTGCTCTTCTGTCCATTTTTTTTTTTTTTGATTGAGTCATTTGCTTTTGGTTGAGTTGCATGAGTTTTATACAGCTCTTGGGCATCAGCCTTTGTCAGATGTAGAATGTGCAAATTCTTCCATTCAATAGGCTTTTTGTTTTAATGATAGTTTCTTTCTCTGTGTATAAGCTCTTTAATTTGATGTAGTCTCATGAGCTCGTTTTTGCTTTTGTTTTCCTTGCCATTTGAGTCAAGACCCCAAAGACATCCTTTCTCCAAAATAATAGGCACAAGAATAAATGTTCATCACCACTTATCATAAGAGACAATCAAATTAAAACCACGATTAACTACCACCTCAAACCTGTGAGAATGGCCCATATGAAAAAGACAAGAAAGAATACTTGTTTGTGAGGATGTTGAGAAAAAAGGAATTCTTACATAGTTGGTGGGAAGTAGATATATACCCAGCCCCTGTGGTAAATAGCATAGGATTCCTCAAACTTTAAAGGGATACATGCACTAATTTGTTCATTGAAACTCTATTTATAATAGCCAAGTTATGGAAGCAATATGAGTGCCCAATGACAGACAGATGCAGTACATAAACACAATGGAATACTATTCTGCTATAATAAAAGATGAGCTATTGCCATTTATAGCAACATGTATGGAACTGGAGGGGATTAAGCTAAGTGAAGTAACTCAAAAGTAGAAAGACACATACCACATAATTTCATTACTATGTGGAACGTAGAGATACAAAACAAAGGAACAAACAAAAATAAACCAAACAAGTATTAGAAATCTGAATGTAGAATGAGGTTATGAGGAGGAGAGTAGGGAAGGGGAGTGAAGTGGGAGAGTTTGTAAAATAGACTATGGTAAGGACTATGGGTGCCTTAGTGGCGTGTGTGATGTGGTAAGATATATTTGTAGATGTGTGAACCTGTACCTCTAAATTATATAGTGTTGTGAACCAATGTTACCTCAATTAAAAAAATATATAACCAATATATAAATAAATAAAAATGTAGTTTTGGTATTTCTCAACTTCTCTAAATAGCAAAGCAAAACAAAACAAAAATGGAACAATAAAACCTAAAGAATCAGCTACATAGTTGTATCTAACAAGATTGCCACATAAACAGATGTCTTCGTTGGAATTTTTATTTCATTATATGTGGGTAAGTTTTGAAAATCCCAGTGGGCCTCTTAAAAAAAATTATCTGAAGGAGACTGAATGTGAGAAAACTGCCTCTGTGATTAGATTAACATATCAAGCTATAAAAAAATACACAAAATAATTATATAGATCAGTCTACTTTTCAGACGATTTACAGGCACTGTTTTTAAGTTCAACCATAATTTTTTACATGTTATAATATCTTAACTATAACATTTAAAACTCTAGTGACTGGAAGCAACTCAGAATTCAGTACTTAGAGCTTGTATCAATAGGAACGCCAGTGAGATGATTTTTGCTGGATCTTACTTTGTCTCATCTAATGTGATTAGAATTTGAAAAGGAAAATTTGTGATTTTCTCAACTAGATTGGTTATTTACAGTTGTCTTTAAAAATACACACAGAAAATCTTAAATATGATATGAATAATCAGTGGACATTATGTTTTGGGTTTGGGAACTGGGAGCACAGCCAATGGGGTAGAATTTTAATAACTGCTTTGCTACTTTTTCTGTTTATGTCAAGCAAATTTTTCATAAAAAGAACTAGATTGACAGTCTCAGAGATCAAAGTCCTCTTTTTATCAACTGAACAGATACAGCACAGGGAGTAAAAATTTCCCATCTGCCCAAACCACTGCTCTGGAGATTTTACTTATAAAGGATGAGAGGATTTTTCAAGCTTTTTGCCTTTGTCTTTCTCTTGAGAGGATTCCTCATTCAGTGGCACTTAGACAGGCAAAATGTTTTTTGAATTAGCTATGCTGCATAGATCTTGGTTGCTTTAGGCATTCTTTTCATTACTACTTAACATATATTTGAATTATTTTGGAATCTACTATTTTAAACTTAGTAATATATTTGCAAGCTTGCTGATTAATAAATTGAGTCAAGAAAATTGTTACTTCTCTAAAATCAAAAGACAAATTAATGTAGTACTTGAATAATATTAAGAGATTCTGATCATATAAAGCAAGAATAAACAAGAAAATTAGCATTGGATTTGGAGGATCTTATCATGCTTATAAATCACATTTAATTTGATATCAAAACTGTTGTAGTGAGAGTCTGACTGAAGGTGAATCAGAAAAGAAACTAACATTTGAAAGCTCTAGGGGACTATGATATATATCTTACCCATAACTACATTTTATATTTTAGTAAACAGTAAAATATCATTTTTGTATTTTAAGAAATTGATGTATCTTATTATTGACAATTTGTCACAGTTAATTGGTTGCATTTATTCTTGGTGCGGTGATAAGTAAAATATGATTCACAGTAAATGGTGTTTTTGATTAGATGGGATACAATGAGTATTGCTCTTTTACTTAATAGATGAAGAAATAAGGATTAGAGAAGCAAGGTGATTTTTCATGTAATGTTAGCAAATTAGTAAATCGTATGGATTGAGTTTAAATCTAAGTTAATCTAATTCTGAGGCTCACCTTTATGCAAACAAGAAGTTTCAACAGTAACTATGTTGTATGACAATAAATCAGATTGGTGGAACTCAAAAGATGTCTAAATACCTTGCTAAAACACTGTAGATAAAACTGCCTGAGGCCAGACAAAAACTATGACTTTTTAAAAGATTGTTTATAAAGTTTGGCATATGGTCAAAGTCTACCCAATGTTTGCCTCATATTGGGACAAATTAGACCTGTTGTTATCTACGTATTTTCTGCCTTCTTAGGCTGCCCCTTTGTTTACCTTACTTAGAGCGACAGATTTATGTGTGTGTGTGTGGGAAGGGAGCAGTTATTGGCATCTCTGGATTACTAACTTCTTTGGCTCCTAATCTTGCATCTATAAATCAAAAAGCAATTGCCTAAAACTCACAATCATGTAGTTCACCAATTCCCAAGTTCCCTAATGTCTGTTTTATTCTTTTTGCTTTAAATATATATATATATATATGTTTCATATATTAGTTTCAGTATAATTCCTTTTGTTAATGGTAGTCATTGAATATCTTTTGATTTATTGCCCATTAATAAGTTACTTGTGATGTGCTGAGTTGAAATTATTTTCCTATTTTTGATTATATATTTAACTTACGATTCCTTATTTAAATTTTCTGACATTTTGAAAATTACAGTACTTTGGAATTAAATATCAAATGAAGGAAAATTCAGCTAACTTTTGTCCGTAGGTTATTGATTGAACAATTTGACAGGTCAGAGCATCTATATCTACATGTATAGTTATCTATCCATATCATCTACCTGTCTATATCTAACATATCTAACATATCTATACTTTTAAACGTTTTAATATACAATTTAACCTTTCTTTCTTTTGATATATTTTAAATGCATTTAAAATACTTTTTTATAACTAATTTAATTATTTGGGAGATTAGTCTTCATAGCCATACCTTATACTTAATTTTACATTTGCTAATTCAGACAAAATTTTTGTCTACTGTGTTGGGTTTATAAGTAATAGGCAGTTTACTATAACAGAAGCTCTGCATGAAAGTTAGGAAAGCCAAGTTCTGGTCCTAAATTTGCTACAAGTTCAGTATTGAATAAATATCATAAGCAAAGCTTCACACCTTTTCTGGTCTTTGGCCTCTTCACATTGAAAATAATGTATCTAAACTCAGTGATAACTAGGATTGTGTGCAGATTCAAGATTTTACAATTTTATGAATCTAACATTGTAATCTTCTGCAGTTGATTTATTTGACTTTATGAGGAGACTCATTTTTTGACAAGAAAACCTTCAGAAATCATGGCAAAATGGAAAATAGGGAAATTTGATCTAAAATGACAGCAAACTATCAAAACACAATTATTTTGGAAACCTAGGAAATCCTGCCGTGATCATATTTCTGAATCACTTGAAGAAAAAAAAATCTGCTAATTTAAGCAGTTCTTATAGAATATTTCTGTCATGGTTGGTCAACTAATTTTCATTATGTATTTTCTTTTGACTTATATTTTATTTTAATAGTTACTCTGGAAGAATTGTTATCTTAGTAGTTATGTTTAAACTATTATGTTTCTATGACTTGGTATATAGTGGAGATGTTTCTTCTAACAAATCTTATGTTTTCATCACTCCCAGATGCAGTGAATCAGTCTATCTGAAATCTCTCTTATCAGATTTCCTTACTTAGACCTTACCTTTATGTTCTTTCACAAAAGTGTCTGGTGTGTCTATCATATTTCCTTCATATAAATGAAATCTGTATCTTTGCAAAAAAATTTACAAGATTGAAGATGTTCTTTAACTCCCATTAAATCATTGACTTTCAAATTGGAGTAAGCATCAGAATTGTGTGAGTGGTGTGCTCTCCCTTTAAAACCCAGTGCTGGGCTTCATTCATCCTCAGAGTTCTGACTGAAAGAATCTTTGCCAATGTTCAAGGACAACCATTTCCAAAAAGTTCCTAGGTAGTTGTGAGGTTGGTCACCCAGGAACTGCACTTTGTGAATCACTGATTTAGCTTGTTTACCTAAGTAGTCATCCTGACATTAATTCTGCTAAGGACATTTTTGTAACTCCATTGTCTACAAAATAAAACTAGAATTACATAGAATGGATATTAAAATCTTTGACAAGCAGGTTCTAAATATATAAATAAATACACAAACACACATGTGCTCTCTCTCTCACACACACACACTCAATTCCCTCTCAAATAGCATATCAAGCCACCATTTTCAAAGCATATTTGACCATTTAGAGATGACTAATCCTTCCAAATATTGGTTCTTCTGTGTATTTACCCTTTCTTTCTAGAGAAATTCTCTAAATCTAATTTAAAACAAGAAACAGAAAATCAAAATCACATATACCAATGCTACAATTTCCCTGAATTTAAACTCTAAAATTCAACATCTGTATTTTTGGATATTTCTACCTGTATGTCATATTAGTAACTCATACTTAACAAAACTTCAAATATTAAGTGTATCGGTCATAATTTATTCATACCTTTTTTCTTTTATAGTTAATGTCTATGTTGCTATTATTTTAGAAGCTTAATACATGTTCACTGAATTGAAAAAAAGAAAAATTACTTCTTTGCAGTCCTTTATACATCACAGGCCTCTCTACATGTATCCCAAGATTTTAATATAGGGTAGCAAAGTGGAGAACCCTTTCACCTGCCATCTTAAATACGATACATACAAAATATTTCCCAAGAAAAATAAAATTATTCCCTACATTTGGTGAGAGAGTTCTAATTGTGTATCCATTGATAATCATTTAAAATTCTCTGAGAGGAGGAGTGAATGACCCCTCCATATTTTATAGATTCCATCTAAAATAAACACTCAATATTAATGTTTAATATTAAATAAGAAGGTATTTTCCTACAGGAACAGGGGCAAAATGCACTGGTGTGTGTGTGTGTGTGTGTGTGTGTGTGTGTGTGTGTGTATGCATTGTGCTCCTCTTACCAACATAAACTCCTCTAAAGCATCAGACCTATGGAAACATTGTGTCATCAAAGCACATGATTATACACCAAGAGATCTAAAGCTTGATTACAAGTTGCTCTGAAGAAGGAAAACATTAATTGTAATACTAATTAGCAATATGTTCAATATGCTCCCTAGGAAGGATACCACTGTTGAGAGATCTAGCAAATGGTATGTCAGGAGGAGTTACTCACAGATTTGTCCCAGTGATTGGTCCTCTTCCAGATGCAAAGATCCTTGTATTTTTTGTTTCTGTTTCTTCTCAATTTAACAATATTGGAAATGATTTCATCTTCAATTTTGTTCTGCAGCATGGGCATGATCTTGGTTTTCTTTCCTTTCACTTATTTTTTATATAATATGGAAGAAAAGGAACAGTTTGCATGTTCTTTTTCTGCAATAAGTGTTCTTTTGATAGTTTACCCTGTCTCTCATTTTTGATTCTGACTTCTGTTATTTTCTCTTTAGTTTCATTTGAGCAAAGTGCCTCATTTATAGGATCTTATAAATGTCAGGACATTGACTACTTGAATGCCTTGGAACTCCCTCAGAACCTCCTTTCCTGTCCTTGCTTCCTATGGTTAAGCTAACTTTCCATTGATCTGTTTATCATTCTCTTTAAACTACCTGCTCTGCTAGTCACTACCTCTGTTTACCCCACTCAGTTACTAACTTCCATACACTTTAATCTTCTTATTAAGACTCATGCTGACTGTATTATGTTCTCATGCTGTCTCTCCTAAGCTGGCCTCTCAGAGCTTTAAATTTTTGATCATTCTGTAGATACAATGTTAAGCAGAAATCCCTCTGCTTCACTTCTGGTGATATTCATGTCAGGTTTAAAGTTAATATATCCAAATATGTACCCAAATATGTATTATGCAGTAATATATATATATATATATATATATATATATATATATATTACTGTATATACACACATATCTATATATGTATATGCTTGTTGATAGAGCATTGGCTAGTAACTAAAAAACGAAAAAACAATCTGCAGACTTTAAGCACTTAAATGATCTCAAACTATCAGTATATTAATTTAAACTTGAGGAAACTAAGACTTAGAAATGTTAACAATTTAAAGTAGATTAGTATATTAGTTAAAAAAAAAACAAACTAGGAGGGCCTCCCCGGTGGCGCAGCAGTTAAGTGCTGTGCTGTGGAGCTGTTGACAGCGGTGATGTGAGTTCCACGCCCAGCCAGGGAGAATCCCACATGGCGCGGCAGACCTCTGCTGCCTTGCCCGCTGCTCCCCTCAGCAGTGTATTTCTGTCGATCTGCCTGTTCCGCTCCCCACTCTGTCTCTGGTGGACCCGCTCGCTGCCCCACGCCTCTGGCCTATATCCCAACTTGTATGTATAAATAAAATAAATAAATAAATCTTAAAAAAAAAAAAAAACTAGGAAAGAGGGAAATCTGGTTTTCTGACTCTGATTTAGAATTTTCCATTTTACTATGAATAACATCAATACATGTATATATTAATGGGCAGAACTATAATACAGGTATTTACAGCTTTTATAGATGTACTATTAAATAGTCATTCTTTAACAGAATGAGGCGTTCTTTGCTTGGATTCTAGTGCTATTCTCCAATAGTCCTGTGAGATAATGGGAATTGTGCTTTTACTTTCAAGTTGTATTGCAAAACCCAGCACTATTAATAGTAGGCTAGCAATATCTGTACATGGTGATCTAAACTATTTTTCTTTCAATTTTGTCTTTTTGTTCTTTTCCTTTCGATGTAAACTGGAAGAGTCACTTAAAAGTTCCCACAGATAGTAGAACTACTTTTTACTTTAATTTCACAGTTTCTTTTCATTGCTTGGAAAATCTTCCCAATCTCAAGTTCTTTTGCATGAAAATTTTGTTCTAGAATGTCTTATTACTGAAATTGTAAATAATTTAAAATATCATTAAAATGCCACAATGTGGTTTGGTTGCAGTTAGTTTAAGACTTTGAAGTCCCCATCTAATATAAATTTTGTCTTAAAGAGTCAATTGAATTTCAAAGGTCAATACTGATTTGAGAGAGAGAGAAAACTATAGCATTCTACATATAACAGGTATATTTTCTACTATAAAACTTTTATTCAGAACCATTTTACTAAAGAAATTTATTTGATTCTAAAACCAAATCCTTATTTGTTCCCCAGGACTGATAAATGTTTCCTATATTAATGTTCTTTCTTATGATTATTTCTTTTCCATATCTCTAGGACTGATTTTCTGATTTATTCTAGGCAATTTGTTAAGGATTGAAATCATATCCTTTTGCTAGTTACCCCTAAGGTTACAACTTTCTAGTTTGTATTAATGTATTTCTGTGTGAAGAATTTCACAATCTATACCTTCTTGTGAACTCTACAGTTTAAGTGGCATGGTTTTTGACATTTATAATGCTCTGAAATAGTTTCCATTTAGGAATAGAAGTTATAGCTTATTCATTGCAACAACTATTTCCATGTTCCAAATACTAGCTCTCTTAATTTCCTCTATCTCTTTGAATTTCAATGGGGTTGACCAATAACAGATTTTTCACAGAAATGAATTATGTGTTTTATTGAAAGCACTATTTATAAAACTTATTTACCTTTTGATGGCTAATGTGGCATTGGATAGATTAAAAATCAATTTTGTTTTTAAATATAGGTTGATCCATTCTGTTAAATACCCTAAAAGTAACCTGTGTTATCTAATTGCATTTACATTTATCAAATCCATTTTTGGAATATAGTTACTTTTGTAGATATATGCTCTTTACTTCATTAGAGATAAACACAGAATCATTACTAATGAATTTGAAACTCAAAACTATAATTTCATTTTAAAATTATGGTTTGGCAATCTGTATGAACATATAACTAAAAAAAAAAAAAAACCAGCAAGTAGAGACATAAGAAATAATGTTATGGGAACCAAGCTGCCTTAGCAGTGGGAGCCGGCAGGAGCAGGTGTACCTCTTACCCCATTGTTCCAAGTCAATTGTGGTAGTTGCTCCTGCCCAGTAACTGCTGTTTTGAATGGTCCAGTCAGGTGCTAGGAGCTGATGGGTAGGTCCAATCAGCTCCAGGATTGAAAAATGGTCCAGTCAGACTTGTGAATGGTACCCTGAACGAGGAGATAAGCCAGGATCTGAGGGGCAAAGCGCGCGGGGGTGGAAGAGAAAATAAAAAAGAGAGCGGACACCAGCCCCAGAGAGAGGAGGCCCCTGAAGAGAAGAAGAGCAGAAGACGATGAAGACACCAGCCTCCAGGAGAAGAAAGATGACAGTTCCAGACTCTGAAGAGAGAAGGAAGAAGTCCGTTCCTCGTCTCCGAGGAAGAAAGAAGAAAAGAAGCATCCCAGCAGGAAGAGAATCTGAAGGAGTCTGCAGAGACTGGGCCTCCAGTCCTGTGTCTGACGTTGCCTGAAAGGAGGCCCAGAAGCCCTGGGCCTGGTGTCTCAAAGAGCTGTTTGCTGGTCTAACCCAACACCTCACAAAGAGTTACCATGACCAATGTGTTCTGGGTGAGGGGGCCACCACTTGAGGATGCAGTGAGCTTTGTTTCCCCTGTTTGTAAAATAAACCCCATGTTTGCTGTTGTTGTTCCTGTAGCCTGAGGTCTCTCGCAATTGTGCACCCGGGTGAGAACCCACCGAAAGTGACCTGTCCTCTCATCTGGCACTGTCCATTGTTGTTTTTGGCCTTTTGGCCTTTTGGGGCTTTTTGGTGGTTCTTGCCTCAGATCCTGGGCATTTGTGCCCCGTCCACCCTGCTTTCAATAAGGTGACCTCATTTATATTTAACCAATGAATGTTTCTCAAAGTACAATCCCTGTACCAGCATTAACAACACTTCTTGACTTGCAAATATGGCAGTGATAAATACTAGTAAAAGTATTGATGAGAAATATAAATATTATTTTGCCACTGCAGACCTATATATTAGAATCTGATGTTGAGGCCCAACAACTATTTTAAAAAATTCTCCAGGTGATTCTGAGGCAGTACAATTTAGAATCACAACCTAAACAAACAAAGAAACAAATAACCACTCTTGATGAGAAAGTAAGGTATTCTCAAAGTGAGTAAGAACCAATGGATAACTTTAGACTGCAAATTGAGTTCACAAAATAAATAGATAAATAAATGAATACAGAAGGAAAGGGTGAATTTCTTTACATTTTATGAAAAATTATTTTAAAATTCTACAATGTTTTTTTTTTTCTATAGAACTTAGAATGAACTGAAAATTGTAATGAAATTCATGATGGGAATTTAAAATTGGATATTCTGTGATAATCTGTGCATATTGAATACCATGACTTCCATCATTGTGTCAGATTATAAATAATTATCAGTGCCAGTGCAGGGTAACGAGAGCTTTGTCAGGTTTTTCCGCCCTCCCCTCAAATGATGGTCTGCAGGTCTACGTGCAAGCCTGATGGCAGGCACCTGGAGTAGGCTGTGGGCCTGTGTGAGTGGGCACACCTGGGTCAGACTGGGCTTAGAAGCAGAAGCAGTAGCAGTGGTGGTTGGCGTGGTAGGGGGTGAGGTATGTGGCGGAGTGCAGCAGAGTGCGGCAGAGTGCCATAGATTTTGGCGGATATGGCAACAACTAATGGAGCAAGTCTGCTTGGACTGATGCTGAACCTGCTGGGTTTAGGGTGGTTGCACAACAGCCAGTTTTATTATTATTATGTAAGTACAATTTTTAAAAATCCTTGAATGAATATCTAGCAATTGGCTTTTCAATGAAGATTTTGAAATGTGAATTTTTTCTTGGTTTTGTTAACACTGAATATATTAGCCCTGCTCTAATAAAACTCACATTTTCTATCTCTACTTACTGAGTGAGCTGTTCAAAAGGCAAAGATCAAGAGCTTTGCTTAGTAAACAAGAATCAACAAATTTACAGCAGGTGTTGCCAGCCTGATTTGGCATTTCATAGGGGAACAATTTAGAAACATTAGTGAAAACATGTGTGTGGAAAATAAAACTGAATTTATTATTATTGTTGAGGCTATTTTTCAAGAAATAGTGTTTTGAAGATAATTTTTATAATTTTTCATCAATCATTTTACATAAGTTTATTTCTCTAACTTACATCTTATAAGGTATTGTAAAATCCACATTAAAGGCACATATATTGAATTCAGTGCCTTCTCACAATAAAATTAATTATTAGATTTGGCCATCAAACCAATCAAAGACTCCATGAGCAATGGAAAAAATGGCAGTGTGGAGACATACTAGTAAAGGAGTGTGACTGTTTATCAAACCGTTTCTGTATGCCAGAATATTGTTCTTAAGGTGTATCCTCTTAAAGGTAGCATCAGCCTCACCTGAAAACTTACTAGAAATGAACACCCACAGATATGCAACACTAGACCTATTATTGAGTAGGTAATTCTAAGGGTGGGTTCAATGTTTTTTGTTTTGAAAATCAACTCCAGATGTTTCCGATATACATGAATGTGTGGAATCACTATCCCCAGAACTAAATGCTATATTAATTACTAAGTCTACTCAGAGAGAGAACATGGATAGAGAAGGAAGGGGATAAGAGGAGAAAAAACAATGAAAGATAGAGAAATGGATAAAGTACAATTCCTACTTTTTTATTTTTTTAATTTTAAAAGATTTATTTATTTATGCATTCAAGAGCTGAGGTGTAGACCAGAGGTGTGTTTGGGGAGGTAGTGGTGAGAGGATTCACCAGAGACAGAGTAGGGAGCAGAATAGGCAGATGGACTAAAATACACTGCTAAGCGGGGGGAAAGGGGTCGCAGAGACAGGAGAGGTCTACTGTGCCACGTGGGTTAGTTCCCTGGTCTGGGATTGCACTCTTGCCATAGTGGCTGCTGATAGCTCCATAGTGCTCAGACTTAACCCTTGTGCCACCAGGGAGGCCCCCTACTTTCAATTTATTCACAGTAAAGGAGAGAAAACAGCAAGATTGGGAATGTATAATAGGTGTCAAGAAAGATAGGTGCTAGGTTGTTTGGGAATATAATGGAACTGGCTGACAACTAAGAGCCAGCAGAAAAAAAACACTATACTTGAATGAAAGTTTGTAAAGATGGTTGCTGAATAGTATTCCATTGTGGGTATGTACCACATCTTCTTGATCCAATCATCTATTTTTGGACATCTGGTTTGCTTCCATACCTTTGCTGTTGTGAAAAGGTATATATATGTGTGTGTGTGTGTGTGTGTGTGTGTGTGTGTGTGTGTGTGTATTATATGTATATATATATATATATATATATATTTAAAAAAAGAGAGGGTTGCTAAGTAGGTTTCAGGTAAGGTTCTGTCTCTGTATTCACTTCACCTCTCCTCTACCTTAGGTTGAAATTATTTTTTCATATTTAACTTGGTATAAAAAAATAACACTGCTTATTTAGTACTGTAAACAGTGTCAACATTAGAAGAGTAATATAATCAGAGGCAATTAGGTAGATATTTTATGTTTGAAAAGCATTTTATGAATCACTTGAACTTACTTTCAAATACTGAGATATAGTAATATTGGTTTGTGAAAGGAGGCATGAAATAATTGAGTACTATCTTCTAGTTAGTAAAGCTACTGAAAATAAGTTTTTTTTTAAGATTTATTTATTTTATTTATACATACAAGTTGGGGTACAGGCCAGAGGTGTTGGGCGGCGAGAGGGTTCACCAGAGACAGAGCGGGGAGCAGAACAGGCAGATTAGAAATACACTGCTGAGGGGAGCAGCGGGCAAGGCAGGAGAGGTCTGCCGTACCATGTGGGATTCTCCCCGGCCTGGCGTCAAACTTGCGTCGCCGCTGCGGACAGCTCCGCAGCGCAGCGCTCATCCGCTGCGCCACCAGGGAGGCCCTACTGAAAGTAAGTTTTAATACACATGTTCACATCATGATCTTTAGGGTCTTCCCTTCCTTGAATATACTTTCTATTTTACTACATAACCAAAAAATAAGCCCCGATTCACTGAAATGTTGACTACTCATGGGAAGTTTATCTCTATTTGCCCCATTAGAATATAGGAAAAGTAAAATAAACTGTCGCACATAGTCATTTTCAATGGGAAGATATAGCAGGAATAATAAAATAACATTTTAAAAGTTATTGAGGTACATAACTCATACAGCCCAATATTTCAGTGAAATCTAAATAAATTATATAGACTTTGTAGCTTAAATTTTAAATAGTTAATTTTTAGGAAGAATATTCATATCTCTTCTAGCACTGTATATTACACTCTTAGCTGAATACTGAGCCATATTATTGATGTCTTTAATGTCATAAATTTCTAAATGAAACCCAGCCATGTTTAAAAGAAAACTAAGAATATATCCCATGCATCTAATTAATATATTCTGCCATTGGTCCAATATTAGGAATTCAGATAATTTTCATCTCAACTACAAAGGAACTTTCTTTTTGTATTCTTATTCCATTACGGAATACTCATTAAAATAATTGTTTATTACAAATACTTATATATGTTTCTAATTTAATTTGCATTGATATTAATCAATGAATTATCTTCCTTCCCGGCATATGTTGACATTAATTACTTATTGTTATGTTATGAAATTAGGCAGACAGAATTTGTGGTTTTAAATATGTCATTTACATTGTAATAATCAGTACTGCTTTTTATTAAAGTTTATTTACAGAGAATTAAAATAAATTTGAAAATGGAATGACTTTAACTTCATAAAGTCAACATCATTGATGCTTATGCACTACCTATGTATTTGTTTCACAGTATCTAGTTAGGCATAAGTTATACTAAATATAACATATCTCCTTAAATCTATGTATGTATTAAATATAACATACCTATTTAAAGATATTATAAAGTTTAAGTCTTTATAATATTGACCAGCCACTGATTCAAATAATTTTTAAATGTTTGAATTAAACACACACACACACACACACACACACATATCTATTTTGTACTGTCTTTCTGCTGTAAGTCGAAATACTGGTATATCTTCCTGAAATGAAGACAATATTATAAATGACATTTTCACATTTAGAATAAAACTAGAAGTTGAAAATCAGTAAGGGTTTTTGAGGCAAAACATCTTCCTCTTATTAATGTGCATAAACATGCCACAGATCAGTGTTTATGAGTGTTGTGTAAGATGGTTATCACCGCTAATTCAATTTCAAATTTAATAAAATTGTGTGTGTTTCCTATGGCACTAAACCCTAGCAAAACAACAATATTTCTGACTTTTGCAGTACAGATATCTTAAATAAGGAATGCAAAATTTGGTTTTCCACACTTAATTTAAAAACTTTGCTATTTTACATTTTTTGTTATTATTTAAATATATACTGTGGTTTTTATTTGTTTGTTTGTTGGTTGGTTGATTTGAGAACCAGTTATTTTAAAGCTTGAAGTACTATTCATGTCTTGGTAGTGGGTGTGATATGTTTACATCTAATGTGGTGTGACTCTGTAGCTCTGAATCATATACAGTCTTATAAACCAGTGTGATCTTAAACAAACAAACAAAAATTCAATGTAAAATAAGAGAAAAAAATAATTCCCTCTAAAATAAACTTTATTTCTTAAAGTTCTCTCAGTTGTAATCCACTGTTATTGTACTATAGCGCAAATATTTTCTACAATGTCTTCTGCTTCTGGTAAATGATCTCAGCTCTGATCATGATACAGATACATAGACATATAGATATAGACATAGATATATTTGCCACCTCTCCAGATCTTGAGTAGGTAGTTTGCCTTTTGATCTCACATCTTTAATGGACCTGTAAAAAATCATAAATTCTGAGTTTGCTCAACTTTTTTCCCTTGTTGCATCAGTGGGAGTGATTGGTTCCAACTTCTTTATATGTTGGAGCTGAAATGATAAGTCTTACCAGTTAACTTTTTTGTAGTCAATATAATTTTGATGTCAAACAAATTATCACACTGCAAAGAAGGAAACTTACAAGCCAATGTGGCCCACAATATTGTAAGATGCAATTAAATAATTGGTTTAAGCCTCTAAAATAATGAGCAAATGAAGCTTGAATTTGTACTTTACTATGTCTAAAATTTACCTCTTTGCCCAAAAGGTCAGTTTCCATCCGTTAACGACTTATTTTCTTTTAAAAGATAAACAGTAATAAACAATTTCATTACATCAAAAGCTAGTTTTATTACTTCCTTAGTGTAGTGAGTTAAAAGATGTCCCTTCAAGGGTTGTCACCAGACACTAGGAGAGATTGTCCGGAGGGCCTTCAGAAGGAACAAACCCTTTGACATGTTGACTTTAGATTTCTGCCCTCCAGAACTACACACATATACTTTTGTTGTTTTAAACTACCAAATTTATGGTTGTTTGATACAGCAGCCTTAGAAAACAATTACACCAGTCAACAAATTTTTACAAAAGTCATGTTACTGAAATAAAATTAGTCATTTCTTATCAATTTATATGTGCTCAACACAAATGTGACAGTCAAATTCTAATTTTGGCTCTAGTTTTTTTTTTTTTTTTGTAATCTGCAATAAATTGATGTTTACATCATAAAATGCATGGCAATAGTAATAGGCCTACGGTTAATATCTGTAAAAAATCAAGTCATAGACTACTTCTTAGATTTCTTCCCTTGTCTCTGTACAGCTGTTCAGGAGCATCTCTGGGGAGTGTCCAGCAGTAGTCAGTCAGCATTGTAGTGGACCATTTTCCCTGGTATCTTTGTTCCACTGATGCGATATCTTGATGGAAACATTTGCCATGTTCATCACCATACCACAGTTTTCAGGGAAGAAATCCAGATGGGAATGAAGGAAGTGGATCTTTAGAGACATACTGCAGCCAAGTTTCTGATACCGCATCAGCATGTCTTCTACTAGTTCCTTATAGTTTTCTGCCCTAACATTCCCAAGAAAGTTTGTAGACACTACGCGAAAAGCATTCCACGCTTGTTTCACAATACCCTGCAGCAAGTTGTTGAGCCAGTCATCTTTGAAGAGCTCTCGAATCTGAGGACCCACAAAAACTACCTCTTTAATCTTTGCTTCATTGAGTCGAAGACATTTTTCATGCAGGTATTGGAAAGCTGGCGAGGTCCAGTCCGTGGCTTTCACAAAATTCTTAATTGAACCTAGTTTGATGGGAAAGGGTGGTAGCAGGATTTTGTGAGCCTCGACCAGAGCTGGGTACTGGATATTCTTCTCTCCAACTGCTACATTTTGTCTGTGAGTCCGTTCCTTCCGCAAGTAGTACAATTCACTTGCTCGGCTATCCCACTCACATAACACATGTATTTTGTATATCCCTGTTGCAGTCCCATTAAAAGGGCAACTAGCTTCAAATCACCACAGACGTGCCAGCTGTACTTGTTATACTCAATGGAATTCAGTAGATACTTTAAGTTATCGTAAGTCTCTTTCATGTGGACAGCATGCGCTACTGGAATAGATGAAAGACTGTTTCCATTGTGCAAAAGCGCAGCCTTAAGACTCAGTTTCGAAGGGTCTAGAAATAGTCTCCATTCTTGTGGGTCATGAGTGATTTCTAAGGCATTTATGAGGCCCTCAACATTGGACCAGAATACCAGAGTACTTTCCTTTCTGAAGAAAGGCTCCAACTGCTGGTGACACTTTTGATCTAAAGTAATTGTGACATCTTCTAGAAGATTCCATTGTTGGAGTCTTGATCCTAGAAATTCTGCCCTGTTCTTGATAAGTCTAAATCATGAACCAGGTCATTTAGTTCTTCCTGTGTTAGTCTGTGTGGGGTTGATGATGCACCACAGTGAAAATCTGGATCACTGCATGCTGATGGGACAGGAGAAGAACAGGTCAGCTCACCCATGTCCTCATCAGATGAATCAAGAGAACATTCTGCTGGAGGTTCTTGAATAGGAAGTTCCTCACCATGTAGAACTGGTATCAATGCAGACTTCTGGAATGTTTGGGTAGACTATTCTCTACTCCTTTTGCCTCATTATTCTGCTGGAAAGAGGAAGAACCAAGCAGAAGTAACAGTCTTCTATGTGGTTGCTTGGCTCTCTCCACACCATAGGGACTGCAAACGGCGCTGATGGTCTTTTGCCCATGAAAGCTATGTTGTACATGTAGCACAGCATATATGAGGGGCCCGAGGCTTGTCTTGGTCATCAACCTTGCAGCTGAAGTAAAGATGAGAAGACTTCTTCACTTGGAGAAGTGATATTTTTGTTTTGGTTGGCAAATGTCACATCCCCGCAAATAGAGCAGAAATTGTCCACACTATTTACACACTTTCGAGGCATGACTGTTCTGTATTGTGCCTGAATGGATAAAATAATACAGTTCTATGGAACAGTAGCTCAAACTGTCGCACAAAGTCTGAAATATTTTCAATGCTCAACCTTTCCAACATGGCTTTCTCTAGTGCACTGCTGACATCAGCTTACTTCAGCAGCCACCTGGCAATAGTATTGCATTGCATCAGAAAATGAGGCAGTCAACTCTGGATGATGTGTACATGATGATATTATGCAATGCGATGCAATATGACATCATTCTAGGCTGATTTAGGATGTTGTTGCAGTCCTACTGGATAAATTTACACAGTGAAAGATATAAAATGAATTATATTAAATATATTCAAAGTGAGAGATAATAAAAAAATTTCAGGGTTATATTCATGTTCAACACACAAAGATATTACAGATTAGGACCTTTTTAAGTCAGTAACGATCTCAGTGTTGACCAGTGTTAGGAATGATGGATCAATGCTCCTTTTAAAGTGTTCCCTGCCCATCTTTTCTAGGCCACATAGTACATTTCAATTAATGGAAATTGAGGTGATGTCATTTGTACATTAGAAAAGCTTACCAGAATCTCTGTTACTTAATTATTAATGAGGAATCTTAACCCCCACCTTTAAAAAAGAATCTGAATTCCATTGAGACAAACAGGGTTCAATGAAAAATAGTGACACTCTTAGGTATTTTAAACAAAGTAGATTTACACAGGGGATTACGTACTCACAAAATTGTTAGGAGGGTTGAGGCAGAAAGTTCTTGTCTGAACACCCTTGAATAACTCATAGCACAATTCAGTAACAATCTGCTAGTGGGGTATAGATGTGGGGGTAATACTCTGAAGCAACCTCTAGTGTTATGAGTGAAGTAAAAGCTTGATCACTGTAGCCCCTGCCTCTCCTTATCAGGGAAGCTGGGCATTGGAGACTCTGGTTCAGGGAACTCAGGTCAGATAAATTACTGGTAGCCATAACCCAATGCCTTAGCCTAATTTCTGCCTTTTAAATCAATATAATTGAATATATCTAATAGACAAAACCAAAGTCAAAATTCTAGCTACAAGAAATTTGATGAAATGTGTGTTTCAGTTTCTCAACCTTCCTATACTTAAAAGTGACTTACATTTGATTTAATACTTAACCATTGAATTTTTTAATAATAACCAAACAAGGAGTCCACTGTTTTCATTTTGCATTTGGCCCCCCAAATTATGTAGTTGGGTCTGTCGCCCTATATAGAGCTCTGATATGTCCCCAGTTCCTGATCTTACCCTCCCTACATCCCAATTCCAAGGATTCTACTGTGTCAACTCCTGTCTGCTGACTGTTTACTGAATCAGAATGCTTTATATCTTCTCAAATTGTTAGACTTGGAGTTCCTCCAGCATCCACTTGTTACCTTTCTCTACAGTTTTACATTGCTCCTAATATCCCTAGACTTGTGTTCATTAGTAGCCATAGTCTCACAATGCTAAAATGTTACTTTCTCTCTATCACACCCAATTTCACTTTAAATTAATACTTCTTTCTTTAGTCTATACTAAGACAGATATCTGGTGCATTGACTCAGAGGCATGGCCTACCTACCACTAAAAAACAAGGCTGTCATATACTTAAGCTAACCTTGCTGCATATATTACTTTATATTTACTTTACTTTACATCTTTAAAAATGATGCTGCATGTGTTATAACAGTGTAACAGGAGGCAGTTTGTAATGTGGTACAAAGTATACTGATTAGGGAATGTGGATATTTTGGTTCATGTCCCTGTTCTGTGGTTAACTACTCATGAGACCTCTGGATACCTCCTTCTGTCTGTCTCTAAACCTATAAATTAGGGGGACTGTATTAAAAGGCCTATAAATTCCTTTCCACCTCAGAACTTTTTTAATATGTTAAGGATAGCTAGTCCCATAGGTTTTGTTACAAGAAAAAATAATATTTTTCTCTTCTAATGTGCATCATGGAGTCAGGGCAATGATAAACTTATAGTCAAATGTGCCCTGCTATTTACATGCTGTATACAATAATGCTAAATAAAAAGTTAATTTTGCCTAAAATAAATACTGAGTCTGTTCTGCATGGTGGAAAATGAGTGCTAGATTTTCAAAATTCAAGTAAGCAAACACTAAGATCTGCTGCTGTGCTAAAGTTTAAATACTCAATTCTGGCAAAGAGGAGAGTATCTAAGTTGAGGGAAACATTATTAAAACAAAGAAGAGGGAGAAGTGAGTATATGCATGTGATTGAAGATGAATTTGATAAAATTATTTTCTAGATGGCTAATCGAAAGTCATTGAATCCTTTCAATGTCAAGGAATACTGTAACAGGTATTGCTATAATAACATTAATTAGCTATAGCGAAATTTTACATACTGTAGCTTAGAGCCAATTCATGACATTCTTATTATATGGCACACAAAATGTGGCAAAAATGTCTATTGGATTGTCTTGAAATATGAAGTGATATACAAGACAACTGTTAGTGACTATTTTAACCTGTGCCTGAGTAAAGTCAAATGCATAATCTCATTTTGTTGTAAACATATGGGTTGGCCATCAGAGCTAATGAAGCTTAGAGTATACATGTACCTTGGACATTCTTTGAAGTCAAATGAAAATTGTGATAAAGGACAGATTGTGGAACCCAGGTTATCGCTAGTACTGAACTAGAGGGCTGAAATGAGGCTGTAAATGAAATGGCTGTAAATGAGCTTATGGAAATTAGTCCAGAAATTCTAGAATGACTATTGTTACCTCTGACAATGAAATAAAATCCAGAGTTAGCAATATTCTGTGATATGCATGTAGTAGGAAGATACCCAAGCCAATAAATAATACTAGAGTAACCAGATGTCTGAGTACTACCTGTGGATCTTGCAAAATGTCTTTATGGGTGTTTTAGTTAGTGGATTTTTGTTTTTCTTTTTTTTAAATTTATTTATTTATGCATACAAGCTGGGGTACAGGCTCGAGGCATGGGGCGGCGAGAGGGTTCACCAGAGACAGAGTGGGGAGCAGAACAGGCAGATGGACGGAAAAACACTGCTGAGGGGAGCAGCGGGCGAGGCAGGAGAGGTCTGCCGTGCCATGTGGGAATCTCCCCGGCCGGGCATTGAACTCTCGTCGCTGTTGCTGTTGCCAGCAGCTCCAGAGTAGAGTGCTTAACCCCTGCGCCACCAGGGAGGCCCCACAACCTATATTTCTTGGCGGTATATCATTACAGTATATCTCAAGCTATTATAAATTATAAAGGAAGGTTGAAAATACTGTTAGTTAAAAAATGATTAAATTTTTTTAGCTGGGCCTCCCTATCCACAGCAGTGAGGCTACTTCCACACCCAGCGGGGGAAATTCCCACATGGTGGGGCAGATATCTCTTGCCTTGCCCACTGCTCCCCTCAGCAGTGTGTTTCCGCCGATCTGCCTGTTCTGCTCCCCACTCTGTCTCTGGTGAACCCTCTTGCTGCCCCACGCCTCTGGCCTGTACCCCAGCTTGTATGTATAAATTAATGAATCATTTAAAAAAAATTTAGCTAATTTATTTTTGTGTGATGTCTACTTTTTCTAAGGTGAGGATAGCTGGTGAAATCATATTACAGATTTTTAAGCAGTTTGCTACATGAGGAGAAATTTGAACTCTCAGCCATGATTAAAACAACAACAACAACCTGTCTTGTAGTGTGGTTAAAGAAAAGCAGACATTTGGAAGGCAAGGTGGATGCTTCCCGTTTAGCAATGTCGAACCTGATTCTCATGTTCCTGCATCTGACTGCCAGCTGTGTGAGGGCTGCCAGCGACTATGATTCCCCTGCAGACATAGCAGCAGCTGTAACACCACCTGTGTAAGGAGATGAGCCTGAGAGACAAGAGAATTACATTGACCTCAGGCTAGTTTTGACTTTCTCTAATTTCTGCACCTCTGTCAGATTTGAAAAAGAAAATCGCCACCTTCAATATTGTCTCATCAGACCCCTCAGTGTTCTCTGTAAGGCACTGGATAGCAATCATAAGCATATAAATATAAAACACATCAACAAGAAGGACATGAACTCTCTGGTCCCTTTAGATAAATCTAAATTAGATGAAGGATGAAAGATAGATTCCAGGAAGAGATGTGATACCAAGGAGTAAAACTACTAAGTGTCTGGTGGTGGAGTTCATCATCATTTAACCTGAGAGAATCTGTGGTTATTAGTCAAGAGATCCCGAGAGATGTCGGTTACAAACCCAAAGGAAAGGATTGCAAGTCATTTGTTTTCCTGATGTGAAATAAAGTTTGCTGTAGGACATTGAGGAATTAAAAAAAAAAAAACAAAAACCAAGATTGTACAGGAACAACAACAACAACAACAAAAATATATATATACATGTATATGTGTGTGTGTATATGTGTGTGTGTGTGTACACACACACAGAGGGTGGAAGGGAGGGAGGAAGGAGTAAAATAAGCTAATCTAAACCTGATCAGAATAAAATAAATAAGAATATAAGGATAAAGTAATAGGGACAATATTGACATAAATATTTTCAAGATATAAAAATAAGACAAAGGGAAATGGAAATAAATAAGACTCTCCACTAGATTCAGGTGGGTCTTTGGAAAAACAATATATATGCCTCAGTAGGATGCCTGAACAGCAATGTTTATTTTAGAGTAGCCTTAGAAAAATGCATGAGGCAATGTTAATTGATAGATTTTTAAAATGTGATGCATACATTATTAAAATAGTACCTTTCAAAGAATTTATAAAAGGATTTTGTTTCAAATGTTGCATTTAAATTTATCATGTTAGTCTGTATCAGTGACTTTTATCAATAAACTGGGAATCTGAGTCTGTCAGCAGAGTTCACACATCCAACTTTGCCATGAAACTGCAAACGGATTTGTTTAAATTATTGGTCTTTTAATTTGCCTCATTTTGTCTCCCGTCTGAGAAGCCTGTTTATTTTCAGGCAGCTGCATATGTTGGCATGATTGATGAGATCTGCTACAGTCAAGCAAGCAGCCCTGGGTGACCAGTTTACCCTTCCCCGCTAGGGTTCCAGCTGCCAGTTGCCCCCATTCTGTGACAGCTTCTCCTTCTCCTCACCTTGTCATCAAGCCAAGATTGTACACTGTAGGAGCACAGGTAAGCATCTGCCTCCGCAATCATTGCCAACGGCTCTCCATTATCACTGCCAGGGGTGCTTCAAAGCAATGTGGACTACTCTCTCTTGACACGGAGACCAAGTGTTTTTATACCTAAAACATCTCTGCCTTCGATTACTGGGTAACTTCACACATAAAGTCTATTTTTTTTTAAAACTTGCATCACACATCCCTATAATATTATAAAACAAGTCAGATCACCCCCATCCTCACCATCATCCCCTGCAGGTATTCTAGATTAGACTATGCAAAGACCTGTCAGTTAAAGACAGGATGTTTTACCTGATGATTATATTCCTATATAGATGAAAAAATTAAAAAAAAAAAACTGTCAAATATTTTCACTCCAGCATAGTGTAAATTAAATCTACCTATAAAGGTAAATTATCTTGCAACATCTGTCCTTCTGCCTATATAGCAACAACATATGTGTATCAAAACCAAATGAGATAGATAATTTATTTGCATACATAAGCTTTAAAGTGGGGTTTGCCATTTAACATCATGGTGCTAAATTCTATAGTGTTCAATAGTCTAATGTGATTTAATATTTATTGAGATTCCATGGTGATCTAGGAACTGCATGGACTTTTAATATGACTCCTTAAAATAAATTTCTGTGGTAATATATTTATAATTTTATGCATGTGACTATTTGTGTGAAAAGAATGTTGTTCATGCTTTTGACAATAATGTGTGTTTGTAACAACAACAATGTATTTGCTTCAAAGCAGTTAAAAAGGAAATATTACCCAGTGGTTATTAAGATCAAAGACTTTTTCAGAAAAAAATATTCATTTCAAATTCTGGGTTGGTGCATTCCAGCTACAAGATCCTGGACAAGTTATTTAACTTCATAGAACTTAAGTTTCCTTATCTCCAAATGATGAAAATAAAACTTACCTTTTGTGGTAGTTCTGAGAATGGAATATGAAAGTATATGTAAATAAATGTAAAGCTCTTAGTGAAATGCTTGACACTTAGCTATTAGTATTACTTAAGCAGCAAATGAAGAGCATAAGGCTTGCTTACTTACATTTTCTAAGGCTGACATGATCCACACTCCAAGAACCTTGTATCAGTGGATGTTCACTAATATGCTTGTTCAGACAAATAGATGTAGAAAATAAACATAGCGATGGAGGACAACAATTTTATGTGTAAGGCTTTTCTTCGTATAGAGAAACTTAACCAAACTTAGCAAGAGAAACTAGTCTGATTCATCCTTTCTATAAAGACAGGGGATTTATGAAGATAACTCACTTTGGTCTATGTCTTCCTTAACTTCCTGGTATCTATTTTTCTCATGTGTAAAATGTCCCCATTACTCTTTACATTTACAGATTTCCCCAAGCTTTATCTTCCTTGTCCTGAGAAAATAGCTAAAGATCCTTTGTCTGTGGAACTGTTCATCTGTTCATGGATTTATCCAATAATAGCACTTCTGATGATAAATGATAAAATTTTACTATCTTGATAAATAACATGGTAGTGCATTTCAATGGAAACTTCATGGAAAACACTGGGTATAGTGCTTGGTTCATTACCTGTTTATAAGTAGTAGTAGTATTTTTATTTAAGTTGAAATTAGAAAATATGAAAAATTGCCCTCTGACTCAATTTGAATTAGCAGTGTATTGGTTCACAGTTTATAAATAGAAGCTTGTGGTGAAGATCCTTTCTATACTCTTGAACCAGTTTCCCCAACCTTAAATCTCAGAAGATAGGTAGAAAGGCAACTGTCTGTAAAAGTGGTTCAAAATCCTCACCAGAGGCTACAGTTTCCTTTATTTATCACATGTAGCTCTCAGGAAATACCTGTTGGGATGAGCATGTGATCACAAGTAACAACAAAAGAAAAATAGCTCTCAGGTTAAGACCCCATCATTTTCCTTTTTTCTTTTCACAAATTATTGTTATGACTGTGACTGCAAGTAGCATTTATTTAGTGGTTCATCAAGCATAAACAAAATAAATAAATAAATAAATTTAAATAGTCTATCAGTCACAAATAATATTGATTTTAATTATATTTTGATTTCTTATTCATGCACTGATGTTGATAGAATCTTTAGAGTGACAAAGACAACAAGGAATATGGATGGATACAAAACAGCTAGGTTACTTTGCCTCGGAACCTCAAGGTGGAGAGGTCTTTGAGTACTAACAGCAGGAAATGAGTCTCAATCTAGCAGGAAAACAAAGGTTGTCACACATGAATGGAAAGGCAGAGGACAGTATTCAGACAAAATTTGCTGGGAATTTTGTCCTATGAGGTTAACACTGAGGTAATACATGAACCACAGATACTTAGGTTAATATAGAATATGGATAATTTTTTGTAAGTAAAAAGTGACTGAGAAGGAGTGGAGTAGTTGATGCAATAATGCATGAAAATGGCAGATGGGAGTAAAAGATAAATGAAAATATGTTACTTTTTTATTTTTTTTAGTTGGCTTCAGCAAAAAAAATATTTACTATCTCATTTTCACCTATCTTTAGTAAGCTTATTACTAAGAAAAGGTTTACCTGTATTCCTCTACTCTTTGGAATATATCTGTTTTACCACAGACTTTAAGAAAGAGATTAGCATCATATGTAAAGTAATGTAATGATTAAAACCCCCTGCCATGAATGATTAAAAAAAAACAATTTATATAATGCTGTTCTCATAAAATATGTAAATGTTCAACATGAGTGTGTTAGTGGGCAGACTAAGAAGTACCCCAGGACCCCCAAACTTGCATGTTCCAAAGGGATTCTGCCATCTGTCACATAAAGACAAGGCATACTCTTAGGTGAAATAGCTTTAACAGGATGATAGTGCATATAGAGGAAAAAAGAATGTAGTTTCCCAATGAGACACCCAAAGTTACCCATCTCCTCAGCAGTAAATATCCAGTCAAACAGGTTCGCCCAAAGTTCAGCTGCTGAGGCCCAAAAGCCTGCCACAAGTCTAAGGCACCTTCTAGTGGGGTCCCATAGGAGAAGGGCAGAAGGGTCCCGGCAAGTCTGGGACAAATGGAGCAAAACTAAAGTACAAATCAAGATAAAGGCTGTTGGTATCAGCTTCTCCATGGGTCTCTCACTCACTTGTCTCTTTCTAGTGTCTCTGTGTGCCTTGACTCTTTGTATCTCTTCCATTTCCCCTAAGTTCCTGGTACAAGTCCAAAGCTGAGAAACTAGCACACCCTCCTTCACATGTCTCTCTGCTCCATGTGTCTCCCCTCTTGTGTCCTTTCATGTGTCTCTCTCCTCCATGTTATATAGCCTCACCTAGCTGCTCAGCTCCATCCCTCATTAGGTGGGACAGGGAACCTGGAACCTCCTGTTTTTATGGTGATTCCTCTGTTACAAGTCAACAATAAGAATTCAATTCATAAACCTTTCAGTGGTTTTGGGTCAGTCACTTAATTTCTTGTGTTCTTCTGTTTCCATGAAAATTTAATAGTGTAAGGTTACCTTCCAACTTCATACTTTATTAAGGGTATTGATTTGAATGAGTAAGTTTATTATATGTAAACAAATGCCATCAATCTATATTATACTAAATTATCTCAACACAGAATTTTTATTTTAAGCATGGAATTATAATTATGCCTATAGTGTTTTGCTAAGGAAGATAATGCTTGCATCTCAATCGGGTTCAAGGCTGGAGCGTGTTCTGATAAATTGTATTCCACTAGCAATGGGGGTAGAATGAAATATTGACTGTTTCTGAGTTAAATAACAAACTTGCTTTTTTTCTGTCACAGTCTTATTAAAACCTTTATGTAATTCAATTTTCAATTGTTCCATTTTCAAAAATTAATCCTACTTGGTGGCAGTTAACAATCAATGACTCTTAATTCATTTCTTGTATTATTAAACTAGTTTAACCCAATGGACAGAGTAGACTTAGAAGAAAGTAAATACTTGAACCTGCTAATAAGTCTAAGTCTCCCTGTTCCATTTAAGTAAACTGACCACCAATACCTGAGGAAATTAGCCTTGAAAACACTGCAGTAATATCCTCTGTGGTAATATGTTCACCGGGGTAATTGTATTCTCAAGACAGCATGAAATTACCCCTTGTTGCTACTTGATCTATAAATAGAGTCAAATCTCAACAAGAATGTGAGAAAATGACTCTAGAGATACACATCTCTAATCCTCTTCAAAATGATACATTATCTCTAGCTTCCAAAGCCTTAGCTGTTTAGGTATTCTCCTTAGTTAGAGTCTCAATCAATTAAAAACTTGAAAATATTCATGAGAATATCTTCCAACAATTAATTATGAGGAACAGCAAGGACATAATGGTAATTGACAGTACCTAATTAATCATAACCTCCCAAGAAATCAAATAGATGGGTAGTTTGCCATAATATTGTATAATTTATTTTAAAAAGGGAGAAAATTGTTAGATCTAGTGGCCAAAAAACTAATTGGAGTTAGTCCAATAAAAAAATCACAGCTTTGAACCCAGTTTCCATAACAGGTCACTGACATAGAGTATGTTGATTTAAAGGGAAGGTGGTCTCTCTGAAAATGAATGCAGCAATGTTGAGAAAGTATGTACTGTAAATTTGCTTCAAGCTTTTTTTTTTTTTTTAAAGAATTAACTGACGTTAAGCATGTCCATGTACCGGAACGAGGTTATTCCCAGGATTTATGGGAATTATCACATTGGCTCTGATGACAGTAATTTTTTAGATTTTAGGGCATCACTATTGATGATGAATAAAATTGGAAAGGTGATAAAGCAGAAGTGAAGCCACGACTTTTGGATAGTTGCAGAAATATTATGACATTATCAATGATTTGAAAGATACAGGGGTGGTTAGTCCTGCATAATGTTTGATTTTCTTATTTTGCCTATGCAGAGGGAGTAATAGATTTTGGAGAATAACCGTAAGTCATCATACACATAATAAGTTGATGATCCTGTTATAACTGCTGTCCCAATTGCATTGTCTTTGCTGGAACAAGTCATTATATCACTGAACACTTTTTATACCCCGTTCGGCATGGCTAAAACTTTTTTCCCTCTGTTTTGTAAGGAATACCGGAAGTTACTTGCTTTGACCTGACATGGCTAAAAGTAAACTTTCACAGTTTTGTCTCGGGGCTGTTTCAAATTTCTTGTCCTAGATATCATTTAGTTTACAGAGAATTTGATTATCTTGGCATTTAACAAAACACCACACTGTTCTACTTCATTAATGGTATTAGGTTGATTGTATCTGATGAATAAGATACAGTAATTACTATGAACTACTTTAGTAAGGCAAATGCAAACCAGAATCTAGGGAATAAACATTGCAAAAAGTAGAGTTTGCCACTTCATTGAAGTTTCTGTAAGTTCTGTAGCCTAGAATATGTCAGAATTTCCCTTACAGGTAAAAGAAAAGTTACTTCACTGTGCACAGCCACGATGAAATATATAAGGACTCGATGCTTGGTAGAGTTTTAAGTTTTAGAGAGGACATAACACATTTGAGTTCTTCTTAAATATGTTTTCTAATTCTCACATGAAGGCTAGATGTGAGTGAGTAAAAGGTCTAACAAGGAGTTTTTTTTTTTTTTTCCAGTAAATCTGGTTTATAGTGCAACTACTCTTCCCCATAACCCTAATGATTGACCGTATCTGCTGATACTCAAAGTGTCTGTGGCAAATAGAGATGTGATATAAAGCATCCTGGTAAATGCCTATGGAAAAATATCAAGGATGACCTCTAGGATTTTGAAGTGAATCTATGTCCTTTTCTGAATATAAATTTCCTTATTCTGAGAAACAGCTTCTGGCTAACAATTAGGAATTTGAAGAGAACAAACAGAAGGTGACATCAGATGACCATGTATTCTTAGTTTCTCATGTCTTACCCATCTTTTCATAAAGTTAGATGTGTGAAGCAGTAATCTATAAAGTACAAATAATATGAAAAGAATGGTTTGGGGGAGAACCAGAATATACCAGTGTTGTGCAACCATCCCAGAATGGGCAGGTTCACTGTTACTATGGGCAGACCAGTAAATGAATCTTAGAGCCCTTGATAGATTTTATAGGTCTTTAATGCTAAAGCAGGGAGCCAGGTACACAGCCACACTAGGCAGGGAGGCTGGCATGCAGGGAAGCAGGGGGCTGGGAGGCAGACAGTAACCAAGCCCGCCCCCCCCCGTCCCCCCCCGCAGGCCCCCCCCTACCTTTTGTCTGTCTCTCCTTTCCTCTCCCTCTCTCTCT
>PVIJ01016860.1:0-31358 GCA_004024925.1 Scalopus aquaticus | reverse complement strand
ATACATGAAAAAATGCTCAACATCACTTATAATCAAGGAAATGCAAATCAAAACCACGATGAGATACCACCTCACACCTGTGAGGATGGCACACATTAAAAATACAGGCAACAACAAATGCTGGAAAGGATGTGGAGAAAAAGGAACTCTTCTACACTGCTGGTGGGAATGTGAACTGGTCCAACCACTATGGAAAGCTATATGGCGATTCCTCAAGCTGCTAAACATAGAGCTTCCATACGACCCAGCAATCCCACTTTTGGGAATTTACCGAAAGGATACAAAAACACTAATCCGAAAGGATACATGCACCGGTATGTTCATTGCGGCACTGTTCACAATAGCAAAGGTATGGAAGCAACCCAGATGTCCAAAAATAGATGATTGGATCAAGAAGATGTGGTACATATACACAATGGAATACTATTCATCATGGAAAGAAGATAAACACATGCAATTTGCAGCGACATGGATGGAATGAGAGGGGATCATACTCAGTGAAATAAGCCAGAAAGAAAAAGAAAAATATCGAATGGTTTCACTTATAACAGGACTATAAGGAATATAAGGAAACCAAATAGGAGAGAGACAATCAGCAGGGGAGGAGGGAGGTGGAGGGAGGTAAGGAAAAGGGCACAAAATGAATAGAAAAGAACACAAGGGACCACGGAGATGGATCATGGGTGAATTGGTGGTGGGCTACCCAAGGGGAATACAAAATGTAAAAGACATAAATAACAATAAAAAATATATATATATGCATATAAAAAAAGGAATGCAGAACAGCAGATAATAAGAATGGTGGCCAAACAGGCCACTTAAGTTTAGCAGACCCACATCAACTATTAAAAATGATGGCGTGCTTCAAAGAGAAGAGGGTCAGAATAGAAACAGCAAGGCTGCTACTCCAACATTGGTATAGCCTGCATCTTTCCTTGTTTTATTTTTCTAGACTTTAGGGCTCAGATGCTATTGCATTTGGGCATCTGAATTAACCCCTGAATTGTGTTCCTCCAAATTCATATGTTGAAGCCCTAGTCCAACAGAACTTCAAAATGTGACTGTATTTAGAGTTAAGACCTTGAAAGAGGTGATTAAGATGTTGTTAAGGTGGGTCCTAATCCAATGGGATTGGTGTCCCCATAAGATGCATGGACGATACCACGGATATGTACACACAGAAGAAAGGTCATGTGAGGACACAAAGAGAAGGTGAGTGACATATGCAAGCCAAGGATACAAGCCTTAGAAGAAACCATTTTTCCTGGCACCTTGATCTCGGATTTCCAGACTCCAGGCTGAAAAAATGTATTTCTTTTTTATTTTTATTGTTGAAGATTTATTTGATGTTTCATAGTTGGCATGAAACTTAGATAATTTACCTACACTTTTTACATTATATAGTGGTATACTTTTCTTATACATAAGATACACAAAACATGGTTCTTTGGAACATTTATGAACAAAGACTTGCAATGTTATATTTATACATTATATCCAGGATGTGATTTACAGGAAAAATAGAGTTCCACTAAGTATAAACACTTCCGGTTTGAAGGGCAGCTGCAGTATGTGCAACATTGGCCACTTTAGGACTTCACGACTAACATTCAGCATCGGGATATAGCTGTGGGGTTTTATGAATCATTCCTATTTCTACTTTAGGAAATTAATGTTTTTCTTAATATTACTGCTTTAGCAACAGATGAGACAAAAGGGACAATATGCACAATTTCCAACGAAAATCCTGTTGTAGAATAGAGAGTGAAGTGGTACAATATTAGAAGAATTTAAAATTGCAAACTGCAACTTTTCTTTTTGCTGCCCCAAAGTATCCCCTTCACAGTACCTGAGATTTCATTCTGTCCCCAGATTCAAAGATCACTGAGGAAGACATCAGCTTTTATTCCCTACAGGCCTTTAATCATGGTGGAAATTAAATGCACCTTAAGATTTTTCACTAAACGTTCTGCCAAATCTGTTACGGATCATCCAGTGGCCCAGGATGGACTTTCAGTCCATCAGTCTTTCCATTTGAACACCTCATAAACACTGTCAATCACATGTTTGTAAACCTCTTTCCTTTGTTTCTTATCTGCATCAGTGCCTAAACCACAGTCAGATTTTCTGGGTAACACGGACTTCATTCACTCCACTCCATACAGGCACACAAGAGACTCCATTCTCCCCAAGCACAGCTTAAAGGGTAACCCCTCGGCCATTGAGTAACAGAACCAGACAGAATTCAGATTGCAATAACTTCCAATAACATAATTTTTGGGAAAGTCATCTTAACCACATAGTTCAAGATATCTACTGGATTGAAAAGAAGTAACTTGTGGTTTGGACTGCATTTTGTAAAATTAAGAATGATGAATATAAAGATGTTCATGTTACACTGGACCAAATTAAAATAGTTTTCTTCATCATGCTGACGTGCCTCAGCTGTGATAATAACTGACTTGGAGTTTACAATCACACAAAAGTCTTTGCCAGAGCTAATTTCTTGGTGTTCTAAGAACAGGCTGCCATGTTGGAGATTCATCATCTTTCCTTTCAATTTGTATTCCATGACATCAAAAAGAGTAAGTCATCTCCAAGTCCTTCATTAAGATAATGAGAGCAAAGACCATGCCAACAGCACAAATTCCAACAACTTTAATCTTACTTCCGGGGCATGTTCTTAAGGAGATTCTGAATCAATTGGTCCAAAAAGAACCCAGGAGTGTGTACTAGGAAAACATTTGTGGCATCCATCATTGGATCTGGACTTGACAGAAGTTACCCTTCGACCAATTTCTGTCAATTAAGTCACCCAGTCTGTGTTATTTTGTTATGACTGTCCTGGTTGACTAGTACAGTCCCAAAGTTGGCAAATGCTATAAATTTGGAGATAATTATTCATTTTAATTCAAATCAACAACAGTAAACATATAGAACAATAACCTGAAGTTCCATTGTGTGCAATGTGGAGACCTAATAGTACCAGATTCTCCTCCACTCTTCCACCACCCCAGTATATGTTTGAGAATTCTCATAGGAGTGCTTTTATGTCCTATGAAATGACTTGGTCATCCCTCAGCATGCTTTCATGCTCTAATGTATATTCCATGTTTATTAGTTGCCACCTCATAATGTATTTCCTCCTCAAGCATGGACATTGGATTTTCCTGACGAGTGTTGGCAACTCTTTCAAGTGCCAGCTAAGTCAATGAGACCAGACTAGAGAAATCTCTTCAATACTGGCCGAGTTCTCCTCAAAGTCTCTTATTTTAGAGGGTATGGCTTATTCTTTGGGGTCTTGTTCCCTCTTTCAAGTCAATTTTTACAGGGTTTACATTTTTGGAATGGCAAGATGTTTCATCAGCCCAAACCACTCTATTTACCTTGCCACAAATCTCAGGAGGCAAGGCTTCACGTTTCTGCAGAGGATCCTTAATGAGCACCATCTGGTGTTGCAAGATATGTTCTGTGGGATATCCGTAAGTACTACCTTTGATCCTGGGGTGAAAAAAAATTTGTGCCTTCAATTTATTAAGGAGATCATAACCAATGAGTGGAATTGGGCATTCTTCCATATAAAAGAAACTATGTTGCACCAAATTAGCATTGTCATGATTATAGGAAGGCTTTTTGTTGTGGCCTTCCCATAAACCAAGGTTTAGTTTTCTTATTAACCCATGCTAACATTGAATTTAGAACCAAATATGTTGCTCTAGAGTCCATGAAGTCTATGACACAATCCCCCACATTAAATGTGACTCAAGACTCCAAGGGGGTTATTGAAATAGGCATATTCAAATCAAATGGAATCCCTGGGCCTCTCTATCCTTCATCTGGACTTTCCTTCTGAACAACATTTACATTTTTTCTGCCCTCTTTGATCCTTCATTGCTTCCACATTGTCCATTTCCCATCTTGCAATGTTGACATGAATCCCCATCCCATGCTTTTATGTATTTCTTTTCCTTTCTTTGCACTTGTTCATATCTTCTCCCCATCTTGTTTCTAACCAGGGACACCTGTTCTTATAGTGAGTGGCCTTCCTCCCTACAGTAAGCACAATGATTCCTCCTTATAGGCCCTCTTATTGTTCTTTCTCTCTTTCTTCTGAACCCTGCCTTGACTTCTCTTTCTACAACTACCACTGCAGGTCTAGGGTTCCTTTCCTCTTTTACATTATAGATTCTCAAGTCTATGTCAACTAATTGGGAAGGACTCATTTCTACAGAGCCATCTATCTTAGTCAACTTCCTCTTTACTTCTGGAATATTATGCACAATGAATGTCACATTAACCATTTGAACATTTTCTGGAACCTCAGGGTTTATATATGTACAAGTGCTATATGCCTGCATAATTCTTCAAAGAAACTCAGAAGGCTCTTTATTGGCTTTTGCTGAACCTTCAGAACCTTAGCAAAACTTTTGTCTTTAGGGATCCCTTGCTTTAACCCTACCAAAATAAGCACTTCTGGTAGTGCTCTAACCTTTGCATATCTCTACAATTGGAGTCTCAGTTAGGGTCTACCAAAGGGACAGCTTTCTCTAGTCCTGAGTTTTCTATCTATTCCAAGTGGAGATAACCATCCTCTTCCTTATCCTTCCCCAAACCATTCTCCACTCATCACATGTAAGCAATGTGATCAATATAGACAGTATGTCTGCTTAACTAGACTGACAGGTGCAAAACTGGATTTGAGCAAATCTGCCATCTTTTGGCAGTCCACCAGTATGAGAAATAGATTTTTTCCAATTCAAGAGATTCCCAGGGGAAAAGGGTTATAATTCCTATAATACCCAGCAGGCTGGCCCCATTCATTCAATCCTCCCATTTGGCATTGATGAAGAGGAAAGTGTCCTGCCCAAGAGAAGCTCCCTTGAGCAAACTGGGTACGTTATCTGGTATGAGAAGTCATTCTATTTAATTTCTGAGGAGCAGTGAGGCTTATGGAACCCTCATGGCCTCCATAGGTGAGGCATTGTCCATACAGAAGGGATTCCCTACTGGTGGGTTTAAGACTGCCGTTAAGTGGTGGTCCTCCTCTTCTTGGCCTCACTATTTTACCATTATCAATGTGAGGGGAAGGTTGGTCCCCTTTCCTCTGTGCCATCACATAGGCCTCTGTATTTATCAAATCTAAATCCTGAAGGGCAACCAGAATCTGCTCTTGCAGATTTTCAATGGATATCTCAACTCCTCTTGAACAAACTAACATGTTTACCAATGTATCTAAGGAGAATCCCAGAAAAATAAAACACAAATTCATACCTGTAGATGAAACCCAACTGCATTCCCATAAGACCTCCAACAATATAAACATCAATTTGTTTATACCAGAACTTATCATACTTGTCAACTCTGAACCTATGACAGAAGACACAGAAGGATCAAGGGGTAGAAGGGAAGCAGAGCCACCTAACTGACAGTAGAACCCATGACTTATTCAGTATTTCTCCAAATCAAATTCTGCTCCATTTCTTGCAATTGCTCTGTGCTTTAAGGTGACCAAGGTCTGTTCTGTTCCCCGCTCTGTCTCTGGTGAGCCCTCTCGCAGCCCCACGCCTCTGGCCTGTACCCCAGCTTCTATGTATAGATGAATCTTTAAAAAAAAAAAGGCGACCAAGGCAAGAATGACCCCTGGACTGGTCAACCATGGGTATCCAGTTCCATGTGGTCCATAGAGTTAAAACTGCTAAACCAGTTTCAAAGGATAGTGGCAAAGTGGGGGACTGATCACTGTCCATGGATTTTCTTACCCACCCACAAAATTGCAAGATCATTCAGATTCAAGGAACAACAAAGAGTTTTTATTTAACAAGCAGGAGATTTGGAGGAAAAAAGAGTTCCTAAGTCCACTAATGGCTAGCTGCCTCACCCCAGAGAGTGTCCTCAGTGTTCTGTAGTCCCAAACAAAGGCTGCTCATAGAAGATGGAATTGCCCTATCAATGAGGGCCTCTAGCTGCTGGCAAACCGTTGGCCAGGATTCAACTCACAGTGGCAGCTGGAGGTACTGAGGTGACACTGCAACAACCCACAACAATTGTCCGAAGGCCAGGCTAGACAGAACCAATCACAGGACCAGACATAATCAGAGGCACTAGCACTGGGAGGTGGTGCCAGATAGCTCTCAAAGGTGACTGGACACAATGTCGTTTACCTGTCAACGGTCAGCACTGGCTAGTAGTGTTTGTCACCGCTTATCACCAGGAGGCAGTGTCAGATGCACCAGTGTTAACAGCAATTTGTGAGGTATTATTATGAACCAATAACTAACAGCTATTTGAGACACAGGACCTTAAGCAAACAGTGCTCATTCCATGTGTTGCTAGAGTCAGGGTTGGAGGCAAGTGCAGCAGCCTGGTCTCTACAAAAGTCTATAGTGGTCTGTAGGTCTACAGAGCTCTGGTGAATCCCACAGAGGTCAACTGTTTGATGCTTCTCTTCTTTGGAGACCAGCTGCTGAATCCTTTTATCTTTAGAGGCTGGGAGTAGAATCACTCAAGCTGGTTCTTGCTCTGCTTTATAGCCTCAGTCAGAGACCCCACCCTATAGGCCTAATTGGATCAATTACAGTCTTAAATGTCTGATTGGTGTTGGTTAGCACCAATCAGTTCACTTCCATTTTTCAATCCGAATAATTAACTCACTGATTGAGCTTGAATCTGATTGGTCCATTTATAATACACGTGCAAAATATTAAAGGGAAAAGCCCAGTACCTCCATGGAGTCAACCTACCCTGAGATCAGGGCAGATCTGTAGGCTGGTTGGCTTCGAGGAGCATGGCTGGAGCTAGCACTTGTAAGGTCAGAGCCATAGTGCACCCAGTGTGACTATGTAGCAATGCAATGGTGGGGGACAGAGCTTACAGCAGCACTAGGACACTGGGCTCTGCTGGGAGCCTGCCATGTTGGCCCAATACTTTGCAGACCTCTCTGCCTGTGGCTCCAGGGAGCTGCAGTGCTGCAGCTGTCCCAGTGGGGCCCAATGCTCCTCTCTGCAGCTCTAAACCAGGGGCCATGGAGCTTGGTGTTGCAGCATCTGTTAGAGCTTGATCTTGCACAGGGAGACCTTGTGACTGCAATCCTATTGGAGCTGCATGTCCTGAGGGGAGAGAGGAGAGGAGGCCACTGCTGCCCCACCTCCCCCGGAGGGAGGGGATGCCCACAGTCCATGCTCTGAAGCAGGGTGTCTCAGCCCCAGCAAGGCCATCATGGCCTATTGTCACTGGTGCCCTGGGGATCTAGTTACACTTTTACATTCCATTAAATGATTTGATCATCCCTGGATCTCTCAACCTGCCTTCATGCTCTAGTGTATATTCCTTGTTTACTAGTTGTTCATTTTTTACCATCTCATAACTTATTTTCTCCTCAAGTATGAACATTGGAATCTTTTTATGGTTGTTGGTAATTCTCTCAAGTGCCAGTTAAGTCCATGCATCATTCTTTAACAAAGGGCTATGGAAGTATAGGGTGTAAGAAGAGGCAACAATAATGCCAAAATTGTAAACAGCCTGCAGATATGATGGCTACTAGATCCTCTTTCTAGAAACTTCCATGGGACTCTTCCATAGCCTCTCCTTACCTGCTGTCATGCAGGGACCACCTCATTTCTAAGCACAGGAGTATGAACTGGTTTCCAGAACTGTACCTTCTACCTCCAACTTCATCTCAGTCCCAAGAAAAGGGAAGAGTCCTGCCTTCTGAAGACAGAATCATGAGATGATATTTTCTTCCTTTGGTGCATGGTTGGCAGAATAAAATCCCCAAATTTCAGATAAAATCCTCACCCCTGGCCTCCTTGGTGGCACAATAGTTAAGCGCTGCGCTGTGGAACTGGCAGAAGTGGCGACGCGAGTTCGATGCCCAGCTGGGGAGATTCCCAATTGGTGGGGCAGTCCTCTCCTGCCTTGTCCGCTGCTCCCCTCAGCAGTGTATTTCCATAGATCTGCCTGTTCTGCTCCCCACTCTGTCTCTGGTGAACCCTCTCGCTGTCCCAAGCCTCTGGCTTGTACCCCAGCTTGCATGCATAAATAAATAAATCTTTACAAAAATAAAATAAAATCCTCACACCCAACACACAATGTGTGGGTTCACCTATAGCCAGGTGAGTCCAGGATTCTATTTCATTTCTCAGTCCAGCACACAGTTGTGTAACGAAAGGGAAAAGTACCACAGGAGATGGTTCATTACATTAATTAATAAAAAGTTAATGTAAATATCACAAAATGTCTTTACAATGTCAAAGTTTCCACTCCTTGATTTAGCAGAGAGCAAAGAAATTATGCATTAGGTTATTGCTTTCCCAAAGATTTCTTCAGGTGGTTGAAGGTTGTGAGCTAATAAAAACAAGTACCCCATGAAAGAACATTTAGCAATAAGGAGAGATGTCACTCAAGAGTACATGTTCTTCCTATATCCTTTTTTCCTGGCAATAATCTTCAAATATTCTTACTGTAGTGATAACAACCATAAAATAGATTGCTCGGTCTAAACTGGTAATTGCACTTCACTGTAGAGATAACAATAGCAGCAACTATAATCGTAAAATACAGATATCATCTAATTAGGTCTTAAAACATAAGAGGCAATGTGTTATTGTTTTAAAATAATAAAGCATTACTTTGAATGGTCTTCATAACAACCTACTCTGAAGTAGATAATATTACCCCCATTTGAAGAAACTGGGTTTAGGAAGTAGAGTTCTCTTTCTTTTTTTTTTTCTTCCCAAGTTGATTCTAGGGATAGCCTTTTGTCTAAGAGAACAGAAGGTTGACGACATTTTATTTTGTTGCATGGCTATTGGCACTGCTTTTAGTCAGGGTCATAAATAATGACAATTGTTTCCCCCAGGAAATCCTATTATCCTGAATTAATTTTTAAAATATAAAATGGTTTTAAGGTTTTTTTTTATGTTGGTAATTTAATGAATTTGCACTAAGATTCAATGAGAGGCTAGAAAGAGCCCTATGTACCTTTGCCAAGAACAAGAGATTGTGTCCTTACTTCAAGGACTTTGTATTAGTATTGTCGAATAAAGCTTCTTCGTGGAGGACAAATTGCATGGCATATCTTTTGTGCTGCACATGTTTCAGGCACAATGCTCTGAGGTGCTAAGCATATCTTTTGCATTCTGAGAACAGGAATTGAGTTCAACTGTATGAGCTATTTGAAATGCTACATGGAAGCAATTTAAGACCAGTAGCTCTTTCAAATGATCCTTTTATGAGCAGTATTCCTGGCAGTTGTTGGACAAATTTATGGAAAAGGAAGACCCATATTTTCTAACCACAAATGCAAATATAGTAAGCACTTGCCTGACTCTCCCCTAAATGATCTTTCTGGGTAAAGGCCACGGTGGCAGGCTGGGCAAGTATCAGGTGCTTAGCATTCTGTGGCAGTCACTGGTCTAAGCAATATTCAACTTGCTGGAAAAATATTGAGAAAAGGAATTAGCAGATTGGGCCATGGTATGTCATGGGCAATCAAAGTTTGAAGCTACTAAGATTTCTTGGGTTGGAAAATGATATCAAGAAATTAAGCATTGCAACAGAGCATCTTATTTAAAAAGAAAAAAATTTTCATTTATCATTTGGAATATCAAGTAGATACTTCAGTGAGCAATATCTATATGATGGGAAAAACATTATTTTTAGGTTTTATGTGCCCTAGCTTTGTTTCATTTTTGCTCATAATCTTACGAGGTCTGCTTTTATGGTAAGGGAACAAAGACAGCGGAGAGCTAGGGTGGCATCATTCCAGTTTGAAGTACAGTGGGGTCAGTTTAATCAGTCCTGAGGTGCTTTTGCCTTTGTGGGAACCCTAGTCTCAGTAAAAAATAAAATTAAAAATATATTTTGCAACTTGTTTTGCAACCATCTCAGGCCAGGTAGGTTCATCTTCAGTTCTTCCAGACAAACACGATAAGTTTAGAAACTTCGGCAGATTTTTACAGGCTTTCACTGCTGAGTCAGGGTCCAGAACAGCTTTTTCTCTTGGTATTTCTGTCTCCTCTAGTTTGTCTTTCCCTTGCCTTAGAGTGATTCCGCTCTTATATCTTCTTCTTCAAGAGACCAGTGAGAATGGTAATATTTTACATATTTATTTTTATTTTTTCTCATTTATTTATTCAACAAGCACTTATGAAACCCTAGTGTGTGCAAAGCCTTAAAAGAAACAAGAACTGTATCCCTGCCAGTGGGGGTTAATGAGTATAGGGTAAGTGAATTGGTCATATTTTGAATGCAGAAGGGGCCTGGGATCGTGGGCCTGGGGTATGCTTGCCTGATGGTGGATACCTGGAGTATGGTGTGGGCGTGTGTAAGTGGCACACCTGAGCCTGGAGGCTGATGATATGAGGGCAGCATCACTCAGAGACAGGAGGATGGCTCAGTGGAACAACTTACAAGGGACAAGACCAAAGAGAAAGAGTAAAGATTTGGCAGGGGCTGGGAGGCCTACAAGCCCACAGCCCCAAGCCTGCCCACCCTGTGCCTGTTTGCTGTACAACAGTTGGTGCAGAAAGAGCATGAAAGCCTGAAAAAGCCACTGAGGACTCCAGCACTCTCCTTTATCTGTCCACCTGAATTGACAGAGAAACGCCCTGGGCATGCTTGCACAACAATGAGTCACTAGGATTAGACAAAATAAGCAAATAAACAATAATTATAATAAAAAATAGAACAGAGCCTTGAGTGGTATGATGAGTGTTTAGAACAGCAGTCCGTAAATTGTTTGCCTTTAGGGAAGTTTTAAAGTTCCCAAAGTCCAGACCATGTCTCATAACCTCTGGGGTGGGACACAGATAGCATAAGTTTGGAAACTTCCATATGATTCCAAGGTGCATACAAATGTGGAGACCACTGATACAGAAGAAAGAGGGAGGTCTTCTTCCTCAAAAAATAAATAAAAATCTGGGGTATTCTGAGATGCTGCTCAAAGATCACGAGAGCTTATTAGGAAAGCAGAGCCTCAGGATCACAGCAAGCAGGATATGGATTTAGCAAAATCCTCCATGATTGTAGGCACAACACGATTTGAGAAGTAGTACAATATAGCAGTTCTCCAAGCCTGCTCCCCAAATCAGTGTCACCTGGGAGTGTGTTAGAAATGCAATTTCTCTTAAGTCTGACAGAGGAAAGCAAACACCCTATGATTTGACTCATATTGCAAGAGGGTGGTCCTCAGGAAAGGAGAGTGTCCCAGGACCCCACCCCCACCTCAAGCCAGAGAGATCCAAGACGCCTAGGACTAGGAATCCCAGAGTGCCATCATCACCGAAGAAAGGATACTGAGGACTGAGGGAGGAGTTAAGGAGGGGTTTTGGGGACTTAAAAACCAGACCTGGGGGGTTGGAGAGCCCCTATTGTCCGTGGGGTGGATTTGCCAGTTTTTCCTGAGTAGGCGATAAGATTCTAGCTCAGCGGAACTGGTGGGACGCATTCGCCAATTATCCTTTATCTTTTTTCTTTCCCTTTTTGTAAATAAACCCGTTTATTAATTTTATTGTGTGTGTCTGCAGTTGAGCCTTTTAAGTACCATTGAAGCACATGGGTGAGAACCCAGACAGGCACCCCACAGAGTTACCCTGTAACAATATGTGGTACACAAAGAAACTAAACAAACAAATGAAGTAAATAAAATTAAAACAAAAATAAATTTTTAGACTATAAAACCTAATTGGTGGTTACCAGAAGAGAAGGGGGAATGGAGGATTGTGATTTGGGTAAAAAGGGTCAATTGCATGGTGAAGGATGAAATTGGATGTTTAGTGGTGAAATTGATGTAGCAGATACACAGGTTGATTTATAATGATGCACACCTGAAACTATGTAGTGCTTTTTTTTTAATTAAAAAAAGAAAAGAAATGCAATTCTCAGCCCCACTCTGTACTTACTGAACACAAATCCCTGGGGGAGGGCCTGACATCTGTTCTTTAACAAAACCATCCAGTAATTCTGGGCCACACTGATTTTTGAAAACCACTGGCTCAAAATATGAATATGTTTTCTACAGATGAGGATGAATGGCATGACAAGGTGTAGGGTAAATGAAAGAGGCATCAGTATTTTCCGCCCTACTACCATTAGAGTTAATAATAGACACCTGCGTTCTTGCACGTGTGCCTTGTGGTGGCGTGCACGTGCGTGAGTGGGCGCACCTTGACCTGGAGAGACACTATTTAGGAGCAAGACAGAAGCAGTGGAAGCAGTAGCAGCAGCAGCAGCAGCAGCAGCAGCAAGGCCACAAGATGAGAGCAGAGAGCCCCAAAAAGAGCCCCCAAAGTGAAGATTTGCTGGGGGCTGGGAGGCCTGCTAGTCTCCCGGCCCCCCGGCCATCCTACATGCTCTGTACCTGGTTGCCTCACTGCAGAAAGATCATTAAAAGTCTGCAAAAGCCACAAGGGCCCCAGGACAACTCCTTGACCTGTCTGCCTCAATCATAGGGAACCTGCCTGGTGCCAGGCTGGCACTACAGCGGGCTAATATGGATTGAAGCTACACTGGACTTTTGAGAAAGAAGGTGATACTCCTGCTTTCCTTGTCAGCTGTAGAGGTGGTGATATGAATATTCACTTAGGAAAACTATGTGGATAGAGATTGGGTTCTCCTGAAAAATAGAATTAATGCATTGTATATATTTATTATAAGGAAGTGGTTAATATGATGACACATTAACCAGTGGAGGCTGACACAGTGGTAAGCTGGAGATCTGGGAGAGCCCATGGGATAGTTCCAGTCCAAAGATTGTACACAGGTTTTCCATTCAGGCAGAGTGAATGTTTCACTCATGGTTTAAGACAGGAAAAAAGTGACTTTTAGACTCAAGTCACTAGGCAGGAGAAATTCCCTCTTAGTTGGGGGGGGGTAGTCTTTTGTTCTATTTAGACCTTCACCTGAATGGATGAGGCATACCTACCTACATTATGGAGGGCAATTTGGTTCACTTAGTATGTAGATTTAAATGTTAAATTCACCCACAGAAACACTCAGGATAATGTTTGACTAAAGATCTGGGACCTCTATGGCCCAGTCAAGTTGATATATTAAATTGACCATTGAATCCATTTAGAAAATTCAGATTTAGATAGAGGTTATATTACTGAAGCCAGAATTGCACCATCAGAAGTGAGGGGACAGGACGGCTCTTTCCCGCCCTGAGGAATTGGGTCTACTTTATTAGGGCTAATGCCCAGGTGGCAGCTCCTGTAGGACGAAAGGTGGTGGTGGCTTCCCAACCCGCTGCTCCAGGTGGAGGTCTGCTCCAGGGGTAGCAGCAGCAGCATGATACCTATGGGCAGTCCCTTCTCCGGGGCCAGCTGGGTGTGAGTCCTGGAGCCCCTAGGCGCTGGTGCTGGTGGTGGCAATGGTGGTGGTAGACACCCAGTGCTACCTGTGGTCTCCCAGCACCAGCCCAGTTTGAGCACCAGAATATACCCTTCCCCCTCAGGACTCTGGCTCTGGGCCACGGGAAGCTTGCAGGCAGCGCAACCCACAGTATGTGGTGGACATTTTACTTCCTGCCACCAGGAGCCACACTGGGGCTCAGGAAGCATGTAGGGGCCAGCAGGGATGGGGGTGGCAGAGGCTAGCTAACCAGCTGCTCCAGGCCATGAAACTCCACTGGTGCTGAAGAAGTAAGGTGGCTCAGTGCTGGCATTGGAGACAACAACTAGTCCTGCAGGCCCTGGTTCAGGGCTTCAGGGACCAACCTCCAGCCCCACTAAGGCCCATTCTGTGGCTGCTCAGAGCCCACCAGCTCATGAGCCTGCCCTGAAGACAGGGCAGGCTGGGTCTGTGTAGGCATCATGTTATCCTTTTTGTATTCAGTGCCTGGATCGTAGGATGGACCAATCATTGTGAGCAAGATGGACCAATCAGGTTCAATCACCTCATTAGTTAATTATTCTGCTCCAAAATCAAGAACGGGCTGATTGGTCCCAAAATGGGTCCAACTGGACACTTAGAATTATAAATGGTCCAGTCAGGCAGATAGGGTGGGACACCCTGAAAGAGGATATAAAGCAGGGTAGGAGCCAGTTGAAACACTCTGTTCCTGGCCTCTGAAGAAAGAAGAAGAAGGATCCAGTAGCCTACCTCCAAAGAAAGAAGAGAAACCAAAGAGCTTATCAGAGACTGGGCCACTGCTCCTGCCTCTGACCCTGCCTCTGACATCACCTGAAAGGAGCACCAGAGGCCCCAGGCCTAGTGTCTCAAAAAGCTATTGTTGGTGCGGGCCAACAACTCACAAAGAGCTGTAACTGGTGGTAACGGGCACTATTAGTCAGTGCTATACAGCACTGTTGACAGGTGATCAGCACTCTGTGTCTGGGTCACCTCTGAGAGCTACCCACCACTTATGATCATCTGGCACTGCCTCCTGGTGCTGTTGCCTCCTTTGCTGTCTGGAGCAGCATCTGGTGCTGTCCATCCAACCTTCAGATTGTTCCTATGGCTGCTGTGGTATCACCTCAAGGACTCCAAAGGTGAGCACTGGAAGCTGCCATTGTGAGTTGGATCCTGTTCCTCGGCTTGCCAGCATTCCACAAGCTCCAGTCCTTTGTTGATGGGACAGCACCATCTTGGATAAGCAGCCTTTTGTTTGGGACTCCTGGACACTGAGGATACTATCTGGGGTGAGATAGCTGGCCACTTGTGGCTTTTATAATTCTTTGTTTTCCCTATTTTGTTGAATAAATCCTATTGTTGTTTCCAGAGCCTGAGTGGTCTTGTAATTGTGTGAACAGATGAGAATCTACAGTGATCTGTCCTCTATGGGGCACTGTCCTTGGACAGCTATAGCCTTGCTATAAGACCCCTATAACTCTGTTTCATTACTTCTATGGGGCTTGAACTTTTCTTGGATTCCTCTTTGCTTCCAACAAACTTGCCGTCCAGATTGTTCACTTGAGACAATTGTGACTTTTCTGTTATCAGCGTCTGAGGGACTGAGGCCAACCTGAAGACACCTCCTGAAGCCAAGCTGAAGACCCTTCCTTTACTCTCATCTGGGACTGAGTTATCAGGAACCATCAAAAAGGTGCTCAGAAGGTAGGTCATCACATTTATTCAGACATATCTTTCCTGAGCTCCCTCTCCATGACTAATGTTGCTTTGAGATGCTTAGTACTTACTATAGAGGGTAGAAGGAAGATGGATGAGTCTGAAATCAGGAAACTTAAACTTCATTTCTCTCCTTGTTAGCCCTATTTCCTTAGACGAGTGAACTTTTAGCTTCTTTTCCTTCACCTGTGAAATGGAAATACACACAGCATTCATAAAATGTAGTGCAATTCAGTCAACATTTATACAAATGGCAATTCTAATTTTTTAGAGGCAAGAACTAAAACATATAAAAGAATCATCAATTTATCACTGTATTTACATTTATAATGATTGTTTAGATTTATAAACTGCTGGAAGGCAGAAATCAGACTGTGTTGTTATGGAACAAGTAGGCAGGCTTTATCCACAGGTATGTGCTCAGTATTACCTTAGCTGACAATAAAGGATTCATTTTCTAGTCTTCTCCCATTAGCTTAAAATTGCATTACTTATTGTACACTAGATACATCTTGCAGAAATATGGCTCCAAGTAAGATTCAGAATGTCCAGTTAAATTTGAACTTTGGGCAACAATGAATGCTTTTTCAGTATAAATGTACTGTTTTATCTCAAATCCAAGATTAACTAGGCATTCTGTCTTTTTACACGTTAAACCTGGCAATACTATTCATTAAGGGAGTTAATAAAATTTTGTGCTAACATTTCCTTAGGTAATGAATACTTAAAACATATTATGTGAAAAATATTACACTTAAAAATTTCTCATTGTTCATATGATTGTTTGGCATTAAAAATGATTTACTTAAAATTCTAATGGACCTATGTATATTTTTTGTTGTTGTTGTTCTTTAAAGATTTATTTATTTATGCATACAAGAACTGGGATGTAGGCCAGGGGTGTGGGGTGGTGAAAGGATTCACCAGAGACAGATTGGGGAGCAGAACAGGTGGATCTACTGAAGTACACTGCTGAGGGGAGCAGCGGGAGAGACAGGAGAGGTCTGCTGCGCATGTGGGAAGCTCCTTGGCTGGGGATCGAACCCGTGCTGCAGTGGCTGTGAATAGCTTCACAGTGCTGAGGCTTTACCCACTGCACCACCAAGGTGGCCCCGACCTATGTATATACTTTGATATTAGTTTTATTCATAAGATGGGAGCATTATTTAATGTACAGGGCTGTTTCGAAGTTTACCAGAAAGTACATGTGAGAAAATTCTCTGTAATAGACACATAAAAGGGGTCTCTGTGTAGCATTAACTTTGCTGTCTACATATCTGAGTCCAGTGTTGCTGCTTATTGCTGTGTGATCTTGGAAAAACTACATAACCTCTTTATGCCTTATATTCTTACATGTAATATGAAGGTTCTAATAAAACTAACCACATAGGATTATTGTGGGTAGAAAAAAACGGAAAAATGCATATATGTTCTTAATGCACAATAAAGCATTTCAAAAATGTTAGATTTTATTAAAAGCTTGAAAAGGATCCCTTTCTAGAAAGTCACTAATGTATAATAATCGAAATGATGGGCCTAACTCCCAATATAAACTCCTCCTCTGAGTATTTCTTAAAATAGGGAATGTTCTGCTCTGCACTGTTGGGTGTCGGCTGTCATTGAAGGAATGTACTGCTCTGCTCCCCGGGCTCATGGCCTGTATTTTTCCTCTATGAAGAACAGTGACCTGGTCTATACCCTGAACATGTCGTTACAGGTTTTTATGCAAATGCAACAAGTCTCCAAAGGTTTGAATCAGTTCAGGTCATTTAACTTCATAAAAAATATAATAAAGAAAAATGCAGAAAGTTTTAAAATTGCTGCTTTTAGCTCCATTTCAAGATGACTGTTAGAATGATCTGGAATTCACCTCCTTCACGAACACACCTAATTCACAGTTACATACGGAACTATTTCCACTGAAAAAGCTTAAAAACTAGCAGAGTAACTCCTTCCCATAGGGAAAAGAAGAAAAAAAAATTCCATCAAATCAGGTGGGAAAGGTTGAGACACAATTTTGCCATAAATACCTCCGCCACACCCCCTCCACCATGTGGGGTGTAGGTTCAGAGTTCTTCAGTTATCACACCACACCCATCACTAAGGCAGCTGTAATTAGTCCATTAAGACCCTCCCACCATTATCTCCTCCCTTTTCCTCTCCTTAGTAGCCTCATTTCTACAATAACATTTCTAGTTTGTTTTCTTTTTGTTTTATCTATTCCTTTGTTTTGCTTCTTTAATATTCACATGCCAGTGAAAAAATTAGTTTCTGACTTTCTCCTTCTGACTTATTTCACTTAGGATATAGGATAATTCACTCTAGTTCCATCCATGTTATCACCAATGCAAAAGCGTCATATTTCTTTATAGTTTATTAGTATTCTGCAAAGATATTACTATTCTACAAAGATATTCTACAAAGATAGTTTATTACTATTCTACAAAGAAGATTTATAGGTATAGATATGATCTCTATCTATCTATATATATCTTCTTAATCCACACATCTGTCATTGGGCACTTACGCTGTTCCCATAACTTGGCAATTGTAAATAATGCCACAGTGAACACAAGAGTGCATTTATCCCTTTGAATTAGTGTTTATGTATTCTTCAGGTATATGCATTAGAGTTGAAATAAGAGTTGAATTTTTGGATCCTATCATAGATCTTATTTAATTGTACTATAATAACATTTTTATTAGTGTGCAACTTTTAAATTTTTTGGCATTAATGACTGCCTTGTTTATTTTCATTTATTTTGTATTCTCTGTCTTATTACACATTCTCAAACACTCAAAGAAAACTCTAAGTCTTTGTTCAATATGTCTAAGCACGTTAGGTAAGCTATATATTTAATTTTTTTTATGCAGGGAAATCTTTCTTTATTTTTAAAATTTTGAGAAACCCCATGCTGTTTTCCATAGGGACAGGGACAGTCTACATTCCCCCCAACAGTGTACAAGGGTTCCCTTTTCTTCATACCCTCATCAGTACTTATTTCTGTTCTTTTTAATATAGGCCATTCTCACAAGTATGATATGATGTCTCATTGTGGTTTTGATTTGAATTTCCTGAAGATGATAAGTGATGTTGAACATTTTTTTCATGAGCTTGTTGGCCATGTGCGTGCTTTTATTGAAGAGGTGTCTACTTAGATTTTCACCCATTTTTTTCTTTGGTTGTTGGTTTTATTTTTGTTGAGTTGTATGAGTTACACATAGATCTTGGATATCAGAACTTTGTCAAAGGCATGATGTGCAAATATTCTATCTCACTCAATAGAGGGTCACCCCAATCTTTAATACCTAAGCAATGAATCCCCCAAAAAACTATTTTTTCAGAAGCAATGATTTTCACAGGAGCCACAGAACAGTAACAAATGGGAAACAACCATTAAAAAACACTCATGTGTGGATTCACTTTTCCTGTGAAAAGTTTCCAGATTTTATGCTGATCTTAAATCATAGACCTGTGGGGCAAGGACTGCTGGAATACTCTGCGGATGCAGATTGTTGCACATGATTTACAGACTGAGCTTTCCCTTCTCCATTTCCCATGTTAAAAGTTCTCTTTTAATTTTAGAAATCAGCCTGGTGGGACAATAATAGCATGTGTCCAAGTGTTACCACAGAGCCTTCAATATAATCCTTCTATAGAAACAAACCTGAAGAGGTCCTCCCTGATGGCCAAGTGGTTAAGTCTAAGTTCCATCACCACTACTGCCTGAGTTTGATCCCCAGTCAGGGAGCTATCCCACATATGGTGCAGCAGACCTCTACTGTCTCAACCACTGCTCCTCTCAGCAGTGTATTTCAGTGGATCTGCCTGTTCTGCTTCCCACTCTGTGGTGAATTCTCTCACCCCCCGCACCTCTGTCCTATATCCCAGTTCTTCTATGGAAAAAAAAAGAAACCTAAAGAGATCATTAATCATTAAAGAATGAGAAGTTCAACTATTAGGTCAGGATCTCAGACCAATATGCAGAGCTCAGTGAGCTATTAGGGATTGGAATGGATTGTCTGTTCTCAAAGGGGGTTACAGGGTCAGGTCTAGAAGCTAAAAGTTACAAGGTGAAAGGTCACAAACCTATTTCTTTTTTCCCTAGTGGATCAGAATGTCCTATTTTATCACTCTTACTCTGGGGAACATTTTAAGTTCCTTAGCAGCTCTTGAGCATTTAAATTAAGGCATGACCAATGAAAATATGCTTGCATATATTCTTTCTGAAATTATTTAGGTTTTTCTGGTACTTCACAAGGAAAAGGCATTATACCATAACCCACCTACTTTTCTGCCTATTAGGTAATCAGCAGCCATTTGTTCTAGTAACTTTGCTGGCTTTCACTAACCCCACAATCTTTTTTTTTAAAGATTTATTTATTTATGCATAAAAACTGGGGTGTAGACCAGAGGTGTGGGGGAGTGAGAGGATTCACCAGAGACAGAATGGGGAGCAGAACAGGCAGATCTACTGAAATACACTGCTGAGGGGAGCAGCGGGAGAGGCAGGAGGGTCTGCTGCGCCATGTGGGAAGCTCCCGGCAGGGGCTCAAACTCGTGCTGCAGTGGCTGCTGAGAGCTTCACAGTGCTGAAGCAACACAGTGTTGCGCCACCAGGGAGGCCTTAACCCTGCAACCTTAAGTCTATCATTTTAAAAAGTAAATCTTACTACTTAGTCATAAAGAAAATGTTTAATTGGATGGATTTCCAAGTTTTTAAAATGAGGATTTTTAAGATTAAAAAAAAAAGATTAAATTGATAGAGTTAAGACAAGAAGGAAGATATACTCTCTAACTCCTTCTTTATGGCCAGCTCTGCCAAGGATGGCATTCTGCCTTCTCACATCCCCATCATCCAGCCCACTCACATTTTTCTGAACAGCTGTGCCAGGATTTCATACAGGGAGGGCTTTATGCCACACAGCACTTTCAGACGTCACATCTAAATCATCTTCATTAGCCTTGAAAACTTGGATTCCTACCGGGGATCCTGGCACGCAAAACAGCGGAAGCCCTGTGTGTAGGCTCCAGGCTGAGAGCCACAGAGGTAAATGCACCCGCTGGTTGAAATGCGTTTTGAACATCTTGTGTGCCGCTGAGCTGCTGCTTCCCTACTCTGTGAAGGAAACTTCAAAATATTTTGGGCATGTAAGATTTACAAAGGGTGTTGAACAGAGGGAATCATGAGTCGTTGAGAAGTTTTCCTGCACTTGAGACATATGGAAGTCATGTTTTCTAATGTAAATATCAGAACCTTTTCCTGTAATGTAGAAGTAAAGGAGTAGAATATCTAAAATCAGAATTATCTCAGAAAAGTGTAAGCACACCTCTCAGGAGTTCTTAGATCAATTTTCTATGTTTGGGGATTAGAAGACAGGTCTCTCCAGTCTTTCCTCAGCATTCCCTTAATTTTTCTAGCTTCTCTTCAGTGATCTATGTTGAACAAATTTGTCTTTTTTTTTTCCCTTGAATACTTACCCATCACCCAGGCCACAGGAAAAAAACAATATATCAGTATCCTTCATGCTACTGGAATCTCACTCTTTGAAAAACTCATATGGCTCCTAAAAATAAATGTGACTGATTTGAGCAAACACCACAGTCCATAAGAAACTCCATCTAACTCTAGAATTAGCTGACTGTTCCTTGGTCAATGCTGACTCTACTTCTACCATTAGTGTGTTCCTTCTTCCGATGATAGTAGCAATAGCAGTAATGACGATAATAACTGACACTTAACCAGGGCTTCCTAAGTGCAGGAAATTTATTAATGTATTTATATGTCCATATACTTTCTTTTAAACTCTTCCTGGAGTTTTCAACAATTCCCTGAAGATAACATTTTTTTTTTAAGTTTAGACTAAAGCTTTATTAGAAGCAATACTTAGGATCACAGGAGAAAACAATTAGAAGATAAGGCCATTAAATAATCAAAACCCAACCTAGTTAATTTTAAAGATAGAAATGACTTTGTTAAATGAGTCATGAATCAGGCAACATCCCATCTGGCAAAGTAGAATGACACTGCAAGAAACTGTACACAATTTGATAGTCAGAAAGAAGGTAGGGCAAGGTTATTAGCAAGGCCACCTTCCCTCAAGTGAAAGTAGGGGGGAATCTCATCATGCAGATCACATCAAAAGTGCTAACCAGGATTGATTAATTTAAATTTCCACTTTCAAGAGAAGTTGAAACTGCAATTAGGTTAGCTATTTACTCTTCGTGGGACCTAGCATAAATTACCTTATTTTGAAACTGTTGCTTCACTGTCTCTCTTTTCTTTAATATTGCATTCGGCACAAAAGAAAATGTTGAGTGCACCCACAATCTCTTGCTCTGTAGTGTTCCCAGAAAAGTCACCAAGGAAAGCAGTGCTTCTCCAGAACGAAATTATAAAGAGGCATCTTCCCATGTTGTGGGACTTCAAAGGTGCCAGTCAGCCCTCTGCTTCCCAGTTTTTCTCCTTGAAATCTGAAGTCATAGCCCTTGGACTTAATCTTCCATACCCTGACTCATCTGGCCTGCACAAATGCCTGGAAAACTTAGGAAGAGAGAGAGGTGGGTACAATATGTCTACACAGCAGGGCTTTAGGTATGGGCAACTGAAATGTAGCTGTGGTGGGTTATGGGCACTGTGTCCTGAGGCCACATTTGCATAGCAAGCAAATTGTTTAAACTCAGAGTGAATATTTTAAGAAATGTACATACTTGATGTTGAACCCTGAAAGAATCTGTGGTGGGGCAAAATTCTTCTTAAAATAAATAGACATTGTCTGGTGGTTGACCCCACCTTGGAGAGAAACTTTATAGCGGATTGTGCCCAAATGGAGTTTCCTGAGCAAAGAGAGAAAAGGCAGCTCTGGAGGGTAGAAAAGGGTCACAGGGGCAGAGAAAGGGGCTGGAGACAATGGCTCTTATATTATCTGCTTGCCTGGAGCTTGTTCCCCCAGGACCAAAGCAGCAGCAAACTCAGCTTGCTTTCTTTGTCCTTACAGGGGTAGAAGGAAGTCAAGGAAGCCTGGGTGATTGTAAATCAGGAAAATGCCAGTGACTTTTAAAAACTTGCAACAGCAAACTTTCCCATTGGAATTGTGCCAACCTAGGGCAGATGTGTCAAATGTCTGCTTTTGGCAGCCTTGCTTTCTCACCACAGGAAAAGGTGGGGGAACAGAAAAGGGGTACAGAAGATGAAAATATGGTCAATAAAGTTGTAGTCTGTCCCAGGTAAGAGACCTGAAAGTAAATAAAGCCCATGATATACTTTCATATACTGAGAGTAACTTATGAAAACAGAAAACCAAACAGCTCTCTATGCAGGAATGAGAGAGGAAGGGGGTGAACTTAATGGAAAGTCAGGGCTGCCTAGAGGCATAACAAATGACCACAAGCTGGAAAAGTACAGTGGAGGGGAAATGTGGGATAGGCAGATTCCTCACAGGGTCAGGGTCATTTTCTTTGGCACCCTATCAATTACATTACTGTTGCCTCTTTGAATTTGACCATTTCATGCTCTAAATAAGTGCGCTTTCCTCATTTTTCACAAACCTGGAGTGGGAAGAATTTTCTAAGGCCATAAAGAAAAAGGTTGACAGATTGAAATGATTAAGAAGTCTAAACTTGTACTTGGCAAATTCAGTTTACATGAACAAATTTCGAAGTCAAAGGAGGATTGTAGGAAAATATTTGCAACACATATAAAATATAAAGAGTTAATATCCATTATAGGTAAAATGCTACAGAAAACAATATTACAAACCAAGGGGGTGATGAGTAATGAGGCATTTAAGAGAAGAAAATTAGAAAAGGCCAAAAACATTTGAAGAACTTCCAAACTCAATAACAGTTATAGTAATTCAAATTAAAACAAGAGTTAACTTTTTTTTTTTTTTTGGTTAAGTTGGCAAAATGTAATAAGATTTTGGTGACATAGTCTGTTATTAAGTATAAAAAGGTAAAATCCTTTATATTCCATTAATGGGTGGATAAATTGGAATACCATTTTTAAAGACAATTTGGTAGAATTTATCAAATTTAAAATAAACACACTTTACAACAAAGCAGATTCTATTTTAGAATAGTTCTGAGTCTAGACAGGAAAATGTGTGTGTCTGAGTATTAATATGTATGTGTACACATTGTAACATTATTATAACAAAAAACAAAACAAAACACCTTGACAGTCCAACCATCATATAGGAAAATGGATAAATAAATCATAGGATATCCATATCAAAGAACTTTATGGGACTACCAAAAAGATGGTGAATTTAGTAAAAGGTGAAAAATTTATATGATCTGAAGAGAAACCAGAGTTTAAAAAAAGATAGTGAATTTAAATATACTGACATGACATTAAATGAAAAAATATTCAGACATACAACAAACATATGAATATGTAATATATGTACATACAGAGAGGCATACATATTATTACAAGTCAGTTTTTATGAACATTAAAAATATATATATTTCTATGTCAGTATATGCCCTAAAAGTTATATAGAAAACACACACACACTCTAAACTGAAAAAAGTAGCTAAATGTAAGGGGATGAAGCAATCAATAGAAAATTGGTTTTCATTTGTTTTGTTTCTGTGTTGTTTTAATTTGTTGTTAAGGTAACTATTATCTTACAGTTAGAAGTCCAATGAAAACTTGTAAACAAACATGCATTCATATTATTCTTCTATTTAGAACACCCACAAAATTTGCTTGTGATTTGCAGAATAAAACCCTTTCCTGCTCCTTAGGATTACTAACTGGTGATTGTTAGAAAATGTTTGAAAAGAAAGAGGCCAAGAGTATCAGACTGAAGTGGGCTTTATTGAAAGTCCAAGAGGGATCACCCTTTGCAGACTGAATGAGAGTTGTGACAGAAGATCAGGAATTGGGTTTTTATAGGATAAGGCCGCTGCTGAAATTTTACCTGCCCAGGAGGCTGGGGTCTCCTCTACCGGAGGAGCTCTATTGAGATTTACTGCCAGGGGCGGAGGTCTCTACTGCCAGAGGGGTGTTCTGGGATTTACTTCCCCAGGCAGGGGTCTCGATTGTAATTCCTTATATATATATATATATATATATATATATATATAATTGTTATTTATATCTTTTACATTTTGTATTCCCCTTGGGTAACCCACCACCAATTCACCTGTGATTCATCTCCATGTTCTCTTGTGTCCTTTTCTACTCTATTTTGTGCCCTTACCCTCCCCCACCCCCGCTGAGTGTCTCTCTCCTATTTGGTTTCCTTATAGTCCTGTTATAAGTGAAACCATTTGATATTTTTCACACTGTTCACTATAGCAAAGGTATGGAAGCAACCCAGATGTCCAAAAATAGATGATTGGATCAAGAAGATGTGGTACATATACACAATGGAATAAATGGAATACTATTCAGCATTCAAAGAAGATAAACACATGCAATTTGCAGCAACATGGATGGAATTAGAGGGGCTCATACTCAGCTAAATAAGTCAATTGTAATTATTAATTGCTGTTAGCTTGGTTTATCTCTGGTGCCTCTGGCACGAGGGCACGGTGGGGATGGGCTGGTAAGTGCTGATGGGCTGGTGAGTGCTCTCTTCAGTGGTGATGGGTAATATGGGGAACAAGTATAAACTGAGAAGTGTTGACCCCCTCTGCTGCAAAGGTTTGAAGACTTTAAGATGAGGCATTACAGTAGAACTTATGAAGTAGTATTCACTATATTCCTACCTCAATCGATAAGACCTGAGAATAAAGTCACTCTCTTTAGAATTACTAGCACATTAAAATCCTTGTAAAGATTTAATGAAGCAATATGTAGAGTATTTGAAATTTTTTGTCACAGAATAGGTGATATATAGATTATATCATTATTTAAGCAGAAATTATCCCTATCTCATACCCCAGTGTAGAAGGAGGTATAGTTTAGCTGAAGTCTGCCTTCCCAAAGGCAGAGGTAGTCCATGATTCCACTAGTGAAATGTATGCAGATGACATAAAGGGAGGATTGGCATTTCTGATACAGGGCAGCAAAGGGCACTAAAACTGGCCAAGGACACTGCCCAAATAGTTCACTGGTCACTATCTGAGTTCTTCACTGGCAGGCACATTTGTAAGACTACTCAGGTTCAGAGAACAACAATAATGGGATTTATTTAACAAATCAGGGAAAACAAAGAGTTACTGAGGCCACAAATGGCCATTTACCTCACCCGAAGCAGTGTCCAGTGTTTTAAAGTCCTAAACACAAACCCTCCCAAGATTGCAGCTTCCACCACTGAGGGCCTGGGGCATGTGGCAGCCAGACTATAGGCCAAGATTCAACTCATGAAGATAGGAGACACAACAGGAGATGCTCACCTGAGCTGCCAAGATGCCCCAGCGCAGCATCAGACAAGCCACACCCAAAACAGCAGCTGCAGCGGCCAAATGACCCGACAAACAGCCACACTCACACAGCTCAACGAGGTGCCCTGCTCCTGGTCTTCCCTTCCTTTCCAGGCTGTACCAGCAGCAAAGCTGGGAGCAGTTTTGGTCGCTTGGCTACTTAGGAAGCCTCAGAACTTTTCCTCCCTGAGGTTGGCTGCTGGAAGCCTCTCCACATCCTTCAGAGGCCCGCAACAGCCTTCTGGAATATTGGCATGGTCGGGGCAGAAATTACTGACCTGAATCACTGAAGATCTGAAAACACTGACATCCTGAAAGCTGAATCCTGGGGACTGCTTCTGAAGTCCCTTAGATTTCTTATAGAGTCTCCACCCCCACTGATACTTTGTATTTCCCCTCTGGCTATCAACCCCCACCAGCGAACCCACCCACGGGTTGCCACCTGTAACAGTCTTTGGCTTCAGGCCCCTGTTACATTTCCTTCTTCCTGAATGGTTGTAGGTGGTATTCCTGGAGCTGTGGAAGGTTCTTAGGCAGAAGCAGAAAAAGGGAATGAAAGGGGACCAGACAGACCCCTCTGTTTTCCCACAGAATCAAGTCCAGTGGAGCAGACATCCTTATGTTTCCCATAAACCTGGACCAGTTGCAGAAAAAGGGGACCTAGACATATCCTGGTCATCCTATGGGATTTCCAATCAAAGTAAAAAAGGCTTACAGAGAAAGGTACAAGATAAAATGAAGAAAATGGCATGACCACTGGGGTCCCACCTTAGTGAGAATCAGTTGGATTCCTGACTTCCCCTAAAGAAGCTGGCCTGTGACTATCGTGGATGTAAAAGTTGTTAAATGTTGACATGAGCCTGTGCTGGATGCCCAAGTTCTACTAGTAAGTTAACAGTTTCCTCTTCTTCCCCAGTTTTGTGGTGTAGAATTAAAACTAGGTGATGAAGAGTAGGGAAAGACCCTTGAGATAATAATATTCTGGGATAGAAATTATAAACTAGAATCTATACAATGTAGTTGGATTTAAAAGATCACCTTACCAGACTAAGTTCAAATTTAAATGAGAAAAAGGTAAGGAATTTGTTCCAGAGAGATTTTACAGGGTATAGACATACCCTATATGTTAGGCGGAAGCTTTGAAGAAGCAAAGGGTCAGAGGATTATGAACAAGAGAACGAGATTAAGTCAGGTATTAATGTTTGTAGGTTTCCCTTCTTTTAACCACACTATTCCCCCTCTTTGCTCTTGAGGAAGTGGTTCCCTTTCCCTCTCATCAAGTTATAAAGATTGGAGGTATCCAGGAGAAAGGAATCAGCGTACCTTCAAGGTAAAAATGAATCAGAAGGATTTTTTGTTATTGCTGTTTCTTTATAACTGCTACACTTTAAAGTTATACACTGGAAAATGTGCTGGCAATGAAATTCAGGATAGCTAATAGAACTGAGATAAATATTTTAAGCTCTCTCAGGTTGAGTTTCCTCTTCCATAAAGTCTGGTATGTGTTGCATTAGGTAGCCTCTAAGACTTCCTACAGTACTTATATTTTGGTTTCTCCTTTACTTCATAGAACTAAAAGGGACCTTGGTTGAAATCTAGTCAAAACCCACACTCAATGCAAGAATATTCTATGGGACAACCGGAGAGATGAATTCATTCATTTTATGAATGCTTTTATGACTTAGTATAAATTTGTAATTTTCTTGAAATATAAATTTCCTAGATCAAAACTCATGTTTCCTCTAGTCCTGTTACCTAAAATTCAGCTCATTCTTTTTGTATGTGATTACAGCCTTCAGCCATGGATGAACTCTGAACTGGAATCACAGGCTGAATATTTCAAAAGTACCTTGGACACAATGGGCAGACATTGACACAACTTAGCTGAGACCAGGCTGCTCAAAGACAAGGATTATTAGAGGCAGGCTTTGCTAGTGGCAGTAACAGCCACATCCCTAAATCCAGATGTTCAACAACCACAAAAGTGTTTTTCGTACCCTTTTGAAGTCTATGGATCTGCAGGACTTTTTGCCATCCAGTAACTTGGGGATCGAGGATCTTCCCATCCTGTACTGCCAGCATCTATTTCAAGTAGTAGCCTCCTCTACTACTCGGAAATGCCAGGTGCTCTGACCCCATTCAGTTTACAGCTTTTCTATGTTTTGAGTCTCAGATTCAAGCCATTAGTCCTTGCTGTAGTCCTCCAGCAATGCACTATCTTAAGTGACTGCTCATGCACCCCCTTATCCAGTGAAGACCATATGTGACCTGCTGTTAGAGTAAGCCTGATTCCATAACTGTAGGGGGCTCTGTGTAGCAGTCACTTCTCCTCTTTGGGTTGTCCTGCCCTAATGTCACTCTAAATTTTTCACTTAAATTTTTTTCTGTCCCTTTTCACTGGATTTATATTGTGTACTCTGGTCATCAAATTTTCCTTCATGATTTTTTTAGCTTTGTTTTATAGCAGTGTTGTTGTGAGTATTTGGAGAAGGACAGTCTAAAATCTTCACTCTACCACCACCTTGCCAGACTCCAAATCTTGCTCTTCAATCTGTAGTTCCTTTAAACTATTTATTTTTTTCTTTTAAAAAAGTGATTTTGCCTTTGGAAAACTCAACCAATCTGCTCAAAGTAGATAGTCTAAACTCTAAGTTCTCATCTGAGATAGGGTTGCTTTAAGTGACTATCACATAGTCAGCTCTTAAATTATAAGCCTACTGAAATCCTCATAGCCAGACTTTCACATCATCTAATTGTGCTTTTAGTTTTGTTTTAAACCTAAATGCAAGACTTTATATTTATTCTGCTAAGTGTCGTTCTGTTAGTTTCAGACACTTGCTTTAGTCTTCTGAAGTTTTTTTATTATGACATTTATTGTAATAGCTACTTCCTCAGAATTTGTATTATACACCAATTTGCTGAGTATGTCTTCTGTGTCTACTTCAGAGTTATTGAAAAAGTGGTCAAGGGTAGAGCCCTTCAATGTAACACCAGAGACATCCCTGGAAAGATACTGCAACTCATTAATAAACACAGTGGTTTCATTTGTTTCATGAGCTTCAGATTCTTTTTGTCATAGGATAATCTAGTTCACATTTCTCAGCTTCGCAAAAATTTCTTATGATTTGCAACATATCTAAATGAAAATTGCATGTATTGGGCCTCCCTGGTGGTGCAGTGGGTTAAAGCACAGCGCTGTGGAGTTGTTAGCAGAGGCGACCCGAGTTTGATGCCCGGCTGGGGAGATTCCCACATGTCGCGGCAGACCTCTCCTGCCTCGCCCACTGCTCCCCTCAGCAGTGTGTTTCCATTGATCTGCCTGTTCTTCTCCCCACTCTGTCTCTGGTGAATCCTCTCGCCACCCCCCACCTCTGGCCTGCACCCCAGCTTGTATGCATAAAATAATAAAATTTTAAAAAAAGAAAATTGCATGTATTATTTTTATTATTTAACTCACTCTTACTTCTCAATAATCTACTGATGGATTGTATCATTTTCCTATCCACTGTGCTAGAATCCTGGGAGCAAATCCAGATCCTCCCTGCCTTTCACCTCCCTTAGTTGTGAAGTTTAAAATGGTGTAAAACAGTAAAATACTGCCACTACTGAACTACAGTAGTGCCCCTTTAATGCCCAGACCACTGCCTCTGAGCTCTGATCATTTTTCTTCTAGTCTATCCTCTTCATCCTCACTGAAGGTCTTTCAAAACTGCAGGTCATATCCAGTTACACCCTTGAATAGAATCCATCCAAACTCTCCAATCTAAGAATATTATTAAAGATAGTTAGCAAGCAATTGAGCATGAACAACAACTAAAAAGAAGACTTTCAGGGCTACTACAGATAGAAAATCGAGCACCACCTATTCTCAGATGCTTAATATTTCCTACTCTTCTTACCATCATCAGGATCCCATATTTGCATCTCAATACTCCAGTTAACCTTTCTGGATACTCTCAAGCTCCTTCATCAACGTACAGCTCATCTGAGGCCAGAATAACCACTTTTACATGCTCATGCATTCTCCTCTATTCCCTAGTTTTAGGTAGAGGATGGCTAGACTTTCAGGTTTTACTCAAGTTAAGGTTTTATAGCATTCAAAAATGAATGAATGAATGAATGTATGAATTAATTAATGTGTACAACAAAAACTAATCCCAACTGCCTCTCTCCCTTAATGCCGAGGTCTTTGAAATAAAAACTCTCAAGATTTTCTTTTTATATTTTCAGCCAGAAATTTGACTCTGTTCTGCTTGGATTCTCTAGTGTCTTTTCTTCTCTGAGGCAGTCAATCTTAGCTTCTTGGTTTGGTTAATTGATAAAGAGATCACAAGTTATAAAAGATTTTCTGAGAAAGAAAAAAAACTTCTTATAATAGCTCAAAATATTATCCCAATTCTTTATTGATCTGTCTACTTGCTTACTACATACATTTCCATGTGGGCAGCGACGAATATTTGACTGAACTTTTCCCAATGCTTCTGACACATTAGATGCTCAGTAAGTGTTTATAAACTGACTGGTTAAACCAATGAACAAAGATAAAGCATTTCAATAACCCTTTCCATCTCTTCCCTATCTCAGGCTTCTGCAGAGGAGCAATGTGTGGGTCCCTAGGATTAGAAGGTCTCTAATCATCATCTCTTTGGAAAGCTCTGTTCTACTTGAAAGTCACTACCTTCTCTCTCTGCTCTCAGGAACATCTGGTATCATTTCTTCAGAAATGTTAAGCTTTCACACATGAAAAAGGAAAGAACTTTGATATCAAGTTTTCTATTAAACAAAATCTTTGATACAGGCAAATTATTAGGATGCTAGAAATGAGAAGATGGAAAAATACAGAAGTAAATTATTTGTTCAAATATTATTCTGTTTGTTATTTTTAAATGAATAAACTATAGTTAAGAAAATCACCTTAAAGAACTCTTTTTTTAAAGATTTATTTATTTATACATACAAGCTGGGGTACAGGCCAGAGGTGTGGGGCAGCGGGAGGGTTCTCCAGAGACAGAGTGGGGAGCAGCACAGGCAGATCAACAGAAATACACTGCTGAGGGGAGCAGCGGGCGAGGCAGGCAAGGTCTGCCGCACCATGTGGGATTCTCCCCAGCTGGGTGTCAAACTTGTGGTTGCTGCTGCCAACAGCTCCAAAGCACAGCGCCTAACCGCTGCACCACCAAGGAAGCCCTTACAGAACTCCTGAGAAGTGGAGAAAGGCAGTTGTCATACACATGCATCTGTATAGATTTCTGGATAGAAGGATGCTCTGATGCACCAAGGATGAAGATGTTGATTGCTAAACCATATGTATGATTTTCTACAATTTTCCAATAGACATTTGGAATACAATTCTATGTTGCCCCACTAACATTTCTTCCTTTTCTTTGAGATATCTTTTATTAACTCCCATTTCCTTCTTTCTCTTTCCTTAACATAATTTCTGGTTATGCACAGGTTAGGTACAAAATGACAAGTATAGAGACTGATGAGTTGTCAAGATGCCTAAATGCCATTGATTGCTAAATGGTTAGTCACTGGCCAACCTAGTAAGGAAAGCAGTCTCTGGTACAGTCATTTCAATGTTCAGATGACCAGATTAAATCAAATGTGATTAGAAGTTTGAACAAATTACCCTTCAGTGGTTGAACTTATTTAATATGTAACTGTCTCCTTAATTTGCTGCAAACTGGGTTTCTTTTATTTATTTATTTATTTATTTATTTATTTTTTATTTGTGTCTTTTACATTACTGTATATTCCCTGTAGGCTTTCCACCACCAATTCACCCGTGAACCGTCTCCACAGTCCCCTGTGCTCCCCTCTCCCCCGTTCTGAGCCCCAATCCTCCCACCTCTCTCTCTGGTTGACACTCTTGTATTTGGTTCCCCTATATTCCTGTTATAAGTGAGAC
>PVIJ01016859.1:0-31357 GCA_004024925.1 Scalopus aquaticus | reverse complement strand
AAGCTGGTCCGCCCATCTCTCCTCTCTGCTCCTCCTTTGTGTGGGATTAGATGTCCCCTCTCTTCTCTTTACTCCGACTCTTCAGTTTATTTTTAAGTCCAAAGCACCCCCAGGGTCGATTGTATTGCGTAGGGTATCCGGTTCTCTTCGAGACAGCTCTCAAAGTTAGGGATATTTTTCTCCATGAATCGATTTTTTGGAGAGCCTGATCCTAGCGTCTGTTCACCGCCATGTTTTGGGGGCGTGTCGTATTTATCTATTTCGTCAAATACCCCTGTGTAGCCCAGGAATTGTGGAGAGACTGAAGGGTGTAGGGGTTGGTATAACACCCAAAAGCTTTGTAGCTTTGGGAAACACAGGAGACAACACCCAAGGCAGGAGCACTGCTCTTGAACTGGATGTCAGCAAAAATGGTCATTCGGAGATATCTCTCACAAGTGGATCTCATGTCTCAGATATCAATCTAAAAGAACACATCATCCTAAGCACCTCTGAGAAATTTCCTAGAGATCCTTCAAGAAGTACAGAAGAGAGTTTGACTAGGGAGAAAAGGTGGCAAGGTCTGACCAAGGTCCTGAGTCAAGCATGAGGAGATGAACAGTTGACAAAATTTAAATTGTCAATATTAATATTACCTCGTTTGTAACCACAGAGTCATGCTGATGGAGGCTAAGGTAGAAAATTTCGGATAGAGGCATTACAAGACCAGAACTGGAGTAAGGGTAGAAGTGATTAACATAGTTGTTAAACCAGCTGTAGAGATGAAAAATCCTTAGGCCCCCAACTGCCATAGCAAGTATCAGAAGCTACAGAAAATAGGGGCCTCCCTGGTGGGGCAACAGGTTAAGTGCTGCACCTTGGAGCTGTCGGCAGCTGTGGCGCTAGTTCGAGGCCCAGCCTGGGAGATTCCCACATGGCACGGTGGACCTCTTCTGCCCCGCCCGCTGCTCCCCTCAGCAGTGTATTTCAGTCAGTCTGCCTGTTCTGCTCCCAACTCTGTCTCTGGTGAACCCTCTCACCACCCCCACGCCTCTGGCCTGTGTTCTGGTTGACTGCAGATAAGACCTGAAAGCCCATGAAAGAGCAACACCTTAGACCCTGTCAGGAATTTAGGAAACTACGGATAAGACCTAAAAGCCCAAAAAGGATATTGCCTCAGGAATTTACAGCCCCTCCGATCTCACCAGGGGTTTACAATCATCCCAGACCTCACCAAGGCTCCGCTAGCCCGGAAGACAAACAGCGGCAGAGGACAAATGGCTGTCACTCAACCTGAGGAATCAAACCTAAGCTAGATCCTTATAAACCCCCTTCACCGCCCCACTGGCGCAGATGCCCCTCTGACTTTCTTGTCAGTGAGTTTGGCCTCTGCCCGAGAGCTCTTTAATAAACTTTGCTTCCTTTCTGTCTGTCTTCATTTCGGTTCCGTGGGTCAGAACAGCCTGTACCTCAGCTTGTATGCAAAAATAAAAATAAATCTTTAAAAAAAAAACAAAAGAAGCTACAGAAAGTAATCCAGAGGTGGGGATATGGAGATTGAGGGCCATAGTAGAGAATCCCCGTCCTTACAAATCAACCTACTCACACCCAGAAGTAATTACTTTAACAATAGAGAACAATTCCACAAAGGAATGAAGTCATCCCAAAGAGAAGACCACTACATTAGTATAACGTCTAACTGGCAAGATGCAGCTCTCCTGCCTGCCTGTGACTGTGTAGGTGTTTCTTTTCACAAACTTTTTTCCCTTGCAAAAGAGCAACAACAGCTTTTTTGCCTGCTTCTATCCACACAAAAATCTATCTATCTATCTATCTATCTATCTATCTATCTATCTATCTATCTATCTATCTATCCATCCTGTCCTTTGACTATAACCAAAAGTTTTTGCCTCATGAGGAAACTCTTCATGTTCTGCTAAAAGGGGAACTCTGATGAAACCTTTCTCAGAGATAACCCAAGGAATCCACTAACTGAACCCCACACCTCTCCAAAATGACATCAACGAGATTAGCGGGCATTTGGAGAACATGCTTTTCAGCAAGTCATCTTGCTGTAGTGAATGAGATAGTGCAGACCCTAACCCCCACTCCAAGGCAGCCTGGGTCAGCAAGAGGACAGACATGCCTCTACCCAGCCGTTTATGCAAGATTGTTCTCTTCAAAGTAAACACCTCCCTAGCCCCAGATAAGACCCAGTCTCTGGCTACGTGGCATAACCGCTCTGCTCGCCTTCTGAAACATAGCTAGCTTGCTTGCCTTTTATGGAATTAGTAGCTATACTGTGAGAACGTGGAGGGGGGCAGGTGTAAAACTGCTACTGACCCCTGCTTGGGGACTGCACTTCTGCAGATGGGGCCTTGAGCCAGTCGCTGGTGCAGTCCTCAGCACTGATATTCTGCGGATGGGGCTTCGAGCAGTTATGGCTGAGTTATGGCCTTTGACCACTCCTCTGCCTCGTGATTATTGGGGTGCACTATAACAATCTTATCTGTGTATTTCTTGGAGAGACTGTATCTCAACTAAGAGGCTGTGGACATGTGCACCTCCAGGCTGGCAGGGGAGCGGGGAAGTACCATCCAAAGTACCTGTGTGTACAGGAGACATGTGTGCATATGTTTATCAATTATCAATAGACTCTTGCCTTAAATTTCTTACTAAACGGCAGTGCTCAAGTAGTCCTCCAGGTGTCATTATATTGTCATAAAATGCTATGAAAACAAGGTCAGAGAGAAAGTTTTAACCTGTTAAAAACAATGTCTAAAATATCTTTTCATTTGTGTTGCTTCATATGAATGACCTCAAGTGTGGAATGTGTACATTATACTTACTGTCTCAGAACTGGATCTGTAGTTTATGAGTTGTCCATGTGCCAGTAACTCCTCAGCTTTGATCTCTAGCCCTTATCTATGCTCTTTCAAGTGTACAGATCTAACTGTACCTCCCTTGAAATCTTAATTTAGATGTCTGATGTAAATCTCAAACTTGATATATCTAATGCAAAATTGTTCAATTCCTTCCTCTTCTACATTGCTCTTGCTAGCTTTTCTTATTGAGTAATGACACCCCATTTACTTTGTAATGTCAAAAACATAAGAATCATCCATGAATTCTGTCTTTCTGTTCCTTCAATCCATCAGCTCAGCTTCCTCAAAAATAGATCCTCATTCTCCCTACTCCGCACCATACCCTTTACGATCACCATATTCCAAATCACTCTACTGTGGTAGCATTTTCCCATCCCTCCTACAGGGGCAAGGAGGGGCACGTGAAGGGTACCAGGCATAGTTCAGGAGTCTGCACCTAGCACATTGTTTGCCCCATGACTTAATTTGCTCTGAGTTAACATCCCAGCCTAGGAGGCACCTGGAATAGTTATGGATGCCATTTCTGACAGAGACTGAGCATCCCAGAAGAAGTGAAGTGCTCTAAATACAGATGCAGCGGAGGGGGACTACCAGGGAGATGGGGCAGCATAAAACTCCCACAAGTTGTTAACTGCCTGGAATGAAGGACTGCTCACTGATGATTAGCGGTCTGTTTAACTCACTATCAAACAGCCAGCTGGAGATGAGATATTAGAATGGTTTTTCTTTGGAGCGTGAAGTACAATTTGCTGGCAAATCTGATAAAAGTACATATTAAAGATTCAGTCTCTGCCCTTTGCCATTTTTGGTTTTGTTGGTATGCGGTGAGCAATGAACCCAGAATCTCCTGGCAACACTATCTCCTCCCTTGGCTAAGATGCAGTCTTCAGTCAGCAGCCAGAACAATTAAATGATATGAAGTAGGTTTTTTTTTTCTCTATTTAAATTCACCTATTGGGATTTTAGAAAGAGATAAATAACTCTCCTTTAGTCAGTCCCCCAGTCTAGGTTTAATCAAGAGGTAGATTTGACCAGATAACAATATTAGTTTTGATACTAGATTGCAAATTTATCCAATAGTAAGACCAAAATAGCTTCATTAATATTTGACTTAACTACCTATTTAATTTTCCTCATTTAAAGTGTGATTGGTATTTAGTGGAAGCAATTTCATGAAGGTTGGGACAAGATTGTATTTGTAAATTTCTAATTTTGAAAAAAGAAAGGCACCTTGGTAAGTTCATCCCTTCTAGAGTATCTTGTCTTTCATTCAGCAGAGAAGTCTGATCTGTCTGCCGCTTTACTGCTTTACACATGTGCATCTGTGCTGGTTGAGAGGACTGGAAGCTGTTCAGTTTCAGAAACTCCTATTCAACGGTTAACAGGTGGTTAAGGGACCCTCATCTATGACGCCTTTTCTAGTCATGACTCATTCCCTAACCTTCTTTGTACTTACAATGTGTGGAACATACATCTGTATTCCATATTCCTACTATATAGAAATTTTAGTTTTTATGTTTATTTGCTACACCACATTCAGCTTCTCAAGGATAGGATGAATTTTTTTCTTTCTTGGTTTTGGCTGTGGAGGTGATATTGTTTTTTAGGTTTTGCTTGTTTGTTACTTTACTTCATGTTCAAAGAACTCTGGTACCTGATAAATACCCAAAAAATATTGTTGGATAATTTTTTCAATTGTTTATATCTTTTTTTTATTCATATTTTTTACATTATTGTGTATTCCTCATAGGTTACCCTGGTTAATTTTTTTTCAGCTGATTTTTTAAATCTTCCCTATTTTTTTATTTAGCATTACTTCTATGGCAACATATGACAAATAAGGCTTAACTATTTTACAGATCCACAGTCAGTGAACCTTACAACAACAACAACCCCATGAGGTAGGTATTGCTGTCCCTATTTTTTTTAAATATATGTATATATGTATATATATATTTATTGTTATTTATATCTTTTACATTTTGTATTCCCCTTGGGTAACCCACCACCAATTCACCTGTGACCCATCTTCGTGGTCCCTTGTGTCCTTTTCTACTCTATTTTGTGCCCTTATCCTCCCCCCCCCATCCCCCCAGCTGAGAGTCTCTCTCCTATTTGGTTTCCTTATAGTCCTGTTATAAGTGAAACCATTCGATATTTTTCTCTTTCTTTCTGGCTTATTTCGCTGAGTATGATCCCCTCTAATTCCATCCATGTCGCTGCAAATTGCATGTGTTTATCTTCTTTGAATGCTCAATAGTATTCCATTGTGTATATGCACCACATCTTCTTGATCCAATCATCTATTTTTGGACATTTGGGTTGCTTCCATACTTTTGCTATTGTTACCAGTGCCACAATGAACATACGGGTGCATGTATCCTTTTGGATTAGTGTTTTTGTGTCCTTTGGGTAGATTCCCAAAAGTGGTACTGCTGGGTCGTAGGGAAGCTCCACTTTTAGCAATTTGATGAATCGCCATACAGCTTTCCATAGTGGTTGGACCAGTTTGCATTCCCACCAGCAGTGTAGAAGAGTTCCTTTTTCTCCACATCCTTTCCAGCATTTGCTGTTGCCTGTATTTTTAATGTGTGCCATCCTCACAGGTGTGAGGTGGTATCTCATTGTGATTTTGATTTGCATTTCCTTGATTATAAGTGATGTTGAACATTTTTCATGTACCTGTTGGCCATTTGCTTTTCTTCTTTGGAGAAGTGCCTTTTGAGCTCTTCTGCACATTTTTTTTTACCAGATTACTGGCTTTGTTTTTGTTGAATTGTGTGAGTTCCTTGTAAATTTTTGTTATCAGTCCTTTACTGGTTGTATTGTGTGTGAATATCTTTTCCCAGTTGGTAGGGTGTCTGTTAGTTTTGGTTAATGTCTCTTTTGCTGTACAGAAGCTTTTTATTTTAATGTAATCCCATCTGTTTATCTTGTCCTTCACTTCCTTCCCCTTGGGGGATGTGTCTTTAAAGATTTTGCTGAGATGTAAGTCGTGTAGAGTTTTGCCTATATTTTCTTCTATAAATTTTATGTTTTCAGGTCTTATGTCCACATCTTTTATCCATTTTGAGTTGGCTTTTGTGCAGACCCTGGATAATTTTTTTTTTTACTCCCTTTTATCCTTTTCATCCTTCCATCTCTTTACCTCTATTTCTTTTTGTCTTCTACTTAAACAATGGATTGCCTAAAGAATATTTTGTGTATAGTAGGTATTTTCTTAACAAGCACATACCCATACTACCATAGCTTGAATGATTGTTCCCAACCCCCCAGAAAAGTTTATATGCTCAAACCTGATTCCCAATGAGATGGCATTAGGAGGTGAGAATTGGGGGAGGTGATTAGGTTAGGAGAGTAGAGATCTCAGGATATGGGATTATTGCTCTCATAAAAGAGATCTCAGAGAGATACTACATCCTTCTATCATGGGAGGAAAGAAACTACCATAAGCATATGTGATCTGAGTACCTGGTCACTGTTCATTCCTTCCAATCTGTATAACCAAAACTAATTTTCTGTCTGTCATTGGTCCATGCTCATCAGTTTATATACGAAAGCAGATGAAAAGATTGACACCAAGGCCGAAGCATATGTTTAACACAGTGAATTGATTATGCAATAAGAAGATTTATAATTCTACTGAATCTATAATTGAAATGTCTGGACTGTGGTTTCCGAAGCAGCTTGATGAGAAACTAACATTAAAACTATCAGAACCTGGATTATCTTTGTCTATTGTCTGGTTCTGCTCATGGCTATTTTGAATCTTAGGCAGGCTTGAATTTTAGGCCAGCTTTGTCCCTATAGTTACAAGGGGCTGCAGCAGCTCCCTCAGAGTTGAACTTCATAAATCATTTTTGCAGAATTGTATACCATATTCATTCCTGAATCAAATTTTGACCAGAACAAACTGACGCATAAAGTACATTGTTTGAATTAGTATATGTTACAAGTATATCCCCAGAGCCAATTTCCAAGTCAAATTCACCCTACACAAATGAGCCTACATATGTTATAGATGCAATCATCCCCCTCAAAAGTACATGAAAATTGGGATTATGTGTCAGAAATGAAAAGAGAATGGAGTCTGACCCTACAGCAAACTGAAGACTTTAATGGAGAGGAAGGATTTGTGGGACAAGTATCACTTCCGTTTTAGATGTGCTGAATAAGTGTGCACAATACTAGAGAAAAATCATAATGTTAATATTTAGGTATTTCAGTATTTCTGAATTCTGAATTCTAGAGTCTTATTTAAAAACCTGATCATTTTTCATAATGAAAAAAAAACCATGCAGCTAATATCTAATATATAAAATATTTCAAAGGCAAAATTTTATATACATATTATAAAATATCAAATAAAATGTAAATATATGTTAAATATAACTTATCTTGCCAATATAAATTATTAGTTTTGCTGACTTTACTGCCTCCTTCAACATCAATTCCTTTAGCCTCAGAGCTTTGAGCTTTACTTTTATCTTGTGAGCTTTACTTTGATGAAGCAGCTGATCCTTTTTGCCACTAGTATACCATTACCATCTGTGCTTATCTCCCAGAGTTCTTTTCCCAACCTGTGTTGCTGGGATTTTTGTCTTTCTTTCAACATTGTCCTGCTCATGGGCTAAAATCTCCATTTCCTTAGGGGACAGATTCTGCCATTTCATATGGCTTCTAACTCAATCCTGACTCAGTCTTTTTTTCTTTAGTGGGAGTGGGGTAGGTAATGCAAAAGGAATGTGGAGGAGGGGCCAGGAGGGAATCTGGAACTACATAGTCAGGAGGGCCTGTTAGGCTCATAGTAAGGGTGATAGGTATAGGAACAAGAGGAAGAGAGTAAAGGATTTGTCTGAAAAGAATCCATTCTCTTTGCCACCCTCTATGTCTTCATTATTTGACACTGGAATTCATTTTGTGCTATTAGATCACAGTTTCTAAACTAAAATATCTTTTCCCCTGCTTCCACAGAAATCTGAATCCAATGTCAATGGATTTCTTTCAGTAAATGAACAAAAAATTGTTTTGAGAAATTCAGTAAGAATTCTGTCTCTATGTAGGCTCAATTTTAACATTTATTATCAATGGAATCATTATTCATTGAGTTTTCTATGGGCTTTTTGTAATTATTTTTTTTTTGAAAAGTAATTCATCACTTTAATGAAGGAAATATGGAGTCATAGTGACAATATAAAGATGACATAATACTTCCTGGATAAAACTTACACATAAGAGCCAATGGAAAATTTAAAATATTGCTGTCCAAACATGGGGAAGCACTGTTGGATGAGAGTGAGACCAAGAGTGAGAGAACAAACAAGAGTGAGAGACTGTGATCTTATACTAATCATGTGTTTTCTCATGAACACATTTGATATCTAGAGTTCCTGGCATAAGGCAGCATTGTGTTCCAAATGTCCATGTTCTTTTGTTTGTCTTAAAACGGTATTAGGATCGTGATGTCCTCAGTCCTCAGTAATAACCTATTTAACCTTAATATGCCTAAAGTTCCAGAACAGCAGTAACTTATCGGCCAATGTGATTATGATATTGAATAAAAATGTACTCAAAGTTACAATGTTGGATTTCAGGAAAGTATCTTGCATGCTAGAGAGGAATCTAGTTCCCCGTATTCTGTACACTGGCAATAGGGCAATCTCCTGGTGGTAACATCATATATAGAATCTGTGGAGTGAAAATGAGAAAGGAACTGGAGGAAGGGAAATATGCATAAGAATAAGCTAAAGAAGGGATCCAGGAGACCAAATTGAAAAGCTATGGGAATATTGACCTGTTGGTGGATAATGCCACAAAAGACAATTTTAATCCTTTAGTATCACTTCAGTCATCACTTTCTTTGGTTCCTTTAGCCCAACAGTTGTCAGCCAATTCCACCACAGAAATACTCTCAAGAAATATTGTACACATTTACCATAGTCCTGCTATTATACCTGAATTAGCAAATCCTGGGCATATTAAATCTTGTTAGGTAGAATACCAGCATAGAGCAGTGGTTCTCAGTCAATGGCGGATTTGTCTTCAGAGGATATTTGTCTTTGTCTGGAGAGTATATTTGTCTTTGTCTGTTTCTTGGATGAAACAACCACAGGAAGAGGTATACTGGCATTTAGTGGGAAGAGGCCTGGCATGCTACAAAATATCCTACAGTGCTCAAGCCTTTCCCCAAAACAAAGAATTGTCCACCTCAAAACATTACTGGCACTGATGATGAAAAACAGTGGCATAGAACATCACCTGGGGATTTGAAAGTATATGCAAATTATCAAGTTTCATTCAGATTTAAGGAAGCGGAAACTGAGGATGGGGACCACACATCTATGTTTCACGTTCTTCAGTTGATTCTGAGTGATTCTTAAGTCTAAGAATGACATGTGAGAGATAACTCAGAAACTAGACTATAATTTTAAAATAATGTAAATCATTTGCATTTTCACTATTTTATTATATCAATTTTATGATATAATAATTATCTTTTTAACATTTCACAACCTAAAGAGACCATGGTTGAAAATAGCTATTTACCCTTATTTTTGAGAGAAAAGTAGTCTAACTCATCTCAGATAACAGCAATAAACTGACAAAAGGGAATGGCGGAAGTGTGTTTTTCTGATGAATGGACAACCTGTTAATATATTTATTACAGGGTGATCAGTCACACTCAGGTGGGACATCAACAGTTTCCCTAAGTGGTTCATTTCAATTTCTCAATGATGAAAAATACCATCATCATCATGATTAATTATATCAAGAGATTGATGTGATCAACTAAATATAACTTATGATATAGAAAAAGTAAAGAAGCAATCCAAAGATTCACTTAGGGGAATTTATAGTCCTTTATAGTTGTCTTTGGGCATATATTAATATTGAAATGATAAGGTTTTATATAAAGATGAAAAAATATGGGAATCCCCCCCAAAATAAACAAAATACACTGTACTCAAAGTGTGACCTCTGGTTCCCAAATATTGGTATCATTTTTTAGCACTGCCAAATCTCAGGTCCCACTTCAGACTATAGCAATCCAGATTACATGTCGAATCATAATCTGCAAACCTCACCTTTTAGTAAATTCTCCATTGATGAAAGTTTAACATAAACTTATAAAGTACTAAAACCATGGATAAATGAAAATAAATCAATTAGTTGTTCTGAAAGATTCCTCAAATTGTAAGCCATAAATTCAGGAGGTACATCTTTGTCAGTTCCGGCAGAAGAAAAAAATATTTTTTGAAGTCACAACTGATAGTACATAATTTTCTATGGAGCCTTGAGTCCTTCTTCAAAAAACACCGGCATGCTCTTAAGTTAATCCAGCATTGCCAAAATTTTTTTTAATATTGGTATTATGGGTTTATGAGATTACAACGCTATAAGATATAGGTACAGAGGTGAACAAAGAATCCGGCATTGTCTTCCACAAAAGAAACACTTATTCTACACTTGGTGCCAGGATATTCTTATACCAGTGGGTTGGAGTCACTAACGTAAATTTCCTTCCTCAGGAAAGGAAAAGAAACCAACATTATATTCTGCAATGCTTTCTCATTTAATCCTGAAAACAATAGAAGGAATTCACATATGTGGACATAAGGAATGATAACCTATGGTCACATAGTATGTTGCAGATCTTGGATTTGCACTGAGATCTGATCTATACCACTCCTTTCTATTTTGTTAGATGTTTCTTACAATACCCAGACATTTTTTGGACTAAATATCCAAATTTTCTTCTTTGTAACCTGTATTATTTTAATACCAATTGTTTAGTATGAGCACCTTTCATGCTAAAACATTAAAAAGACATAATGCAACTTCAAATTAATAAGGCACTTTAGTACTTGAAAGTTTTTTTTAAAATACTTCTTGCATTTCTCTTAATAAAACTATAAAATAAATATCTTTGTACCATCCAAGTTTAGAGAAACACTTGTGAGAGAGGGCATTATGTCAGGTAGTGACCTCTGGCTCCATGTCAAAAACAGCTGCATTATCCTGCTATTTTCAGAGTATTCTGTTGAGAAAACATCTGCAGTGTTTCTTTCCCACAGGCAGTGCATCAGAGAAGGATAAAAAAAGACTGTATATGTTCAATATGTTCAGTGTTTTTGACAGTTGTTTCCTTCTACCAAAGACTTTAAGAGTCATTCCCCTGTTCCCCTCACCCCAGCATCCCCCCCAACCCCACCCCACCAAGTGTAGATCTGGAAAGTTTATATCACTGGTCCTGGAGAATGCTCTTCCACTTTCCTCGCCTCCTTATGGCCTCATTCAATAAGAAGTTGAAGCACAAACTGCTTACAGAGTGGTGCAGGAACCGTGCTGCTCTTTGGAATGCTGCTGAACCTAACTTGCAAATGCAGTCCTGTTTAATGTTATTGCCACAGTGTGGAAGATTCTGTTTCTTCATCCATCATATGGGCACTCTTGCTCTACTTGGGTAACCTTTTCTCTCAGTTTCCTTAGTTTTCTTTCAACGTTACCCATATCTAAATTCCTTTCCTTAGCATGTAACATGAGAGCTTGGCCTTCGGCTGGAGTTTTGAAAGTTAGCACTGAATTTTATAATAATATATTTTATAATAACAAAATGCTTCTCAAAGGAATAGATTATAGGTCGAAGGGAGAACTGAAAGCAGAAACTTGGTGAAAGTTAAGTTGAGATTCAAGCGGTCAAAATAAATAATTTATTCAGAAGTCTGGAAGTGAGTCACAGGACAAAGCCAGCTCTAAACCAAGAGGCTAGGACAAAGCTGAGGTGAAAGGGAAGGGCTCATTTTCAAGTACCTGCAAAGGCATCGAATGAGGAGTTTTACTGAAACCTACCCTAGGTAGAGATAAGTCCCTTTTTTAAAAGTCCGAGAGTACCACCGTTTCTCTACTAATTTTACTCTTCAGTTGAGAATTTCAACTCCAAATGGGCTGGAGGAGCTGAAGGTCTCAAGATACTTCACTGAGAAAATTGAGTAAAATTACCCTACACTCAGTCAAAGGACATTTGAGCAATACCACCAAGACTAGCACTTAAAAATATTAATTTTCATCAGCAATAAACTATATTATAACATTGCAGAAGCAGTGTCTCTACTATCCTAACCATTCCATTTCCTATGACTTAGTGCTTGAGTTTGTTTGACACAAATTCTACAATTCTCTAATCTTGTTAAACAATTTACTTTCTCGGACTCCTGAAGGTATCTAAGATTGCAGTTTCCATTCTGGAAGCACAAACTAACTTTGCTCTCACTCCTCTCCATTTCACTTAAGAATCTCAACCCACTATCCCCAAACAGCCATCAACCCAAGAGTAATTCCTCTTCTTCCAAGTTTCCTAGGAAACCTACTTGATTCTTGAGACCCTTTCATTCTTTTTATCTCCAGTTCTTTACCTGTCTAATGACCAATCAAGGGAAAGACTGGTTGGGGGAAATTTCCTGGGAGGATTACTTTTAAAGGACCAAGGACAAAGGACGGGAAGGATTTATGTGAGTAGAGCAGAAATGATGGGACAGTTCATGCTAAACACAAAATATGCATATGAATACGGGTACAACAATTTGGAAGGTTTTGCTTTTTTTAATCTGGTATCTTTTTTATTTATGTTTATTAATATAACATTGATTTACTATGCTGTATATGTTTCAGGGACATAGGTTCACACCTTACAAATACATGTTCTCACATACTACCCACCACCAAAGCACCAATTAATCTTCAACCACAGCCCAGCGAGCACCCCCCCTACTCTGCTTCCACCCAGACTTACCCTCCCCTTCAGATAACCTTAGTTCTACTGTCAGAGTTCAAGGTTGTGTTTTGTCTCCTTTTGCTTTGTTGCTTTATGCTTGACATATGAGTCATCCCATATTTGTCTTTCTCCTTCTGACTTAATCTGTTTAGCATAATCCTCTCCATTTCCATTGTCACAAAAAGCAGGATTTCATCTTTTTTTTTTTCATATAGCTGAGCAGTATATTGTGTGTATGTACCACATCTTCTTAATTCAATAATCTGTCATTAGCTGTAAGAGGCAGATTTTTGGGCAAATTTGAGTTAATAAAGATGTTATTTTCCCTTTAAAAAGGCTACAATCTAGTTGAAAAGCATGATATATATTTCCTTTTGATGCATTCTGCCTTCAACTAAATCATTTACCAATTTACTCAGCAAATATTTACAGTGTGCCTTTACCTATGTGACAAATATATGGTATATGCTCCCAAAAAAGGCAAGTATAGAGAAGTCATTTACACATAACAATAATGGACTTATTTTACATGGCAAATGTGAGGATATAACTGTTTACTGAAAATCCAGGGCAGTTTTTTTCCATCTTAAGTACAACAAATAGGCAAAAACAAGGTTTCATTTACCTCAGAGGGGAACATAGTACAAGCTTCCCCCAGAGATAAGATTGAAAGAACACTAAGACTCACAGTATGGTGCAAGGAATAAGCCCCAGGAATCCTATCAGTTCAAATTAAGAATAGCCTCATGGGATGCTAAGTAAAACACAGCATCTGGCATATAACAGAAGTCAATAAATAGTTATTTAATGGATGAATAAATGAATTAGTCACTGTGACGCGTATTACAGTTGCCTCCTTTGGAGAGTAAATATGTTTGAACTAGAGGAGTGAGAGCAAAGTTTGTTTGTGCTTCCAGAAACAGGCACGCTAAACTAGTATCCAGTTCCCACATAGAACGTTATTTACAAAATGTATCAAGAGAAAACCAAACTCTAACAAATTTAGAAAAAGAAACAAATACTAAGATTGCCTGCCTAAAAGTTTAAACAAGATTGGTAGTTGACAACTATCTGTCTCCTTAATTTTGTAGGAGCACATTAGGTGTTTATTCTATTACTCTATTCTTCATAAAGATTTTATTAAACTAGTTTAAAATAAATTTTATGAATTGAAAAACTCCCAAATTCACTTCTTTGACTACTGTTAAAGAGTCAAAGGTCAGAAGAGTGGTTGAAGCTGAAGAGGAGCAGGCAGACAAGCCTCTGGAAACACTTCTAGGCAGGGTCCAGGGATATCAAGGAGTCCGTGCTGCTGGCACTTGGGAACATTTAACTAACCAGCTGGCTTCTACATATTTCTATTCATAGTGAAATTTTGTAAAAGAAAAAAAATTAGCATATAATAAAATACTTTTTAGATGCCAGTAAGACCAAGATATTAACCTGTGTATATGGAAGATGTTATGGAGCCACTTTTATTATCAAGATATTAGCTGTGGGGCCTCCCTGGTGGTGCAACAGGTTAAGCACAGCACTATGAAGCTATCTGCAGCCACTGCAGCACAAGTTCGATACCCAGCCAGGGAGATTCCCACGTGGCACAGCAGATCTCTCCTGCCTCGCCCACTGCTCCTCTCAACAGTGTATTTCATTCAGTCTGCCTGTTCTACGCCCCACTCTGTCTCTGGTAAATCCTCTTATCACCCCACACCTCTGGCCTATACCCCAGCTTGTATGCATAAATAAATACGTATTTTAAAAATATATTTTTAAAGATATTAGTTCTGGACTTGTTCTATAGATTGAATCAAAATCAATCCCAATCAAAATTAGGGCAAGTAATTTTGTGGCTAGCAATAAACTGAATCTTATAGTTTATAGATTGATAAAAAACCCAGAATAGTCAACCCAAAATGAAGGAGAAGAACAAAGCCAGAAAATAAATACTATCCAACTTTAAGACGTACTATAAAGGCACAGTAATCACAGCAGTGTTGCATTGATGAAAAGAATAGGCAAGCAGATTAATGGAACAGAATAGCCTCCTATAAAGACAGTCAACAGATCTTTGACAAAAGAGAAGACAATACACTAGCAAAGATAATCTTTTCAATAAATGATGTTGAAACAACAGAACATGCATATACAAAAGGATGAACCTAAACACAGACCTTACACCCTTAACAAAAATTATTCCAAAATGGATCACAGACCTAAATATAAAATATAAAAGTCCAAGGAGATAACACAGGAGAAAAATTGACCTTGAGAAGGTGGTGACATTTTAGAAACAACACTAAAGGCATAATTCATGATAGAATAATTGATAAACTGGCATTCATTAAAATTTAATATCTCTGCTCTTCATAGGACAGTTAAGAAAATGAGAAGACAAGCCACTAAGAAAAAATACTTGCAAAGTGCATGTCTCATAAAGAAATGTTATCCAAAATATACAGAAAACTCTTAAGACTCAGCAAAAAGAAAATGAACAATTCAGTTTTTAAAAGGCAAAAATTCTGAATAGAAACCTCATCAAAGAAGATATGCAAGTGGCAAGTAAGTGTCTTGTATAAACAGCGAGGTATTGTTGTAATAAACACACCTGTTAGAATGGCCCAAGTCCAAAACACAACACCAAATTCTAGAAAGGATGTAGAGCAAAAGGAACTCCCATTCATTTCTGGTAGGACTTTGGAAGACAGCCTGGCATATAACCAAACAATTGCACTCCCTAATATTTACAAAGGAGTTGATAACTTAAGTCCACTACAAAACTCAAACAGGCATGTTAATAGTAACTCTATTTAAAATTGCCAAAACTTGAAAGCAACCCTGGCATCTTTAGGAATGGATAAACAAACTGTAGTTCATCCAGAGAGTAGAATATCATGCAGTACTAAAAAGACATTAGCTATGAAAATGCATGTAAGAAATGTAAATGCACATAGCTAAATGCAAGATGCCATCTGAAATGGCAATATGCTGTGAGATTCCAATTATATGATGTTATGAAAAAGGGAAAACTATGGTGAGGATAAAGGATCAGTGACAGCTAGAGAAAGGGGAAAGAAGGCATGAACGGGTGGAGTATAAAAGGTTTTTGGAGTGTGAAACTATATATTACACTATATTATAATATAGCACCGTATTCTTTATGATACTATTGTGGTAGATATATCCCAGTATACTTTTGTCAAAATCCATGGAATGCACAACATCAAGAATGAACCCCAATGTATGGTATGGGCTTTGGGTGGAAATGATTATCACTTTAGGTTCATTATTTGTAACAGGTATCACTCTGGAACATGGTGTAGACAGTGGGGGGCGGCTGTGTGTAGGGAGGAGGGACAAGGCAATTATGGGAAGTTACCATTGCTCAATTTTGCTGTGAATCTAAAATCAAAATCTACTTTTAAAAATCTAAAATAGGAAAGTCTATTAAAATATAATTAAACATTTGCCAAACCTCAGTTATGTAAGAGTCTGAACACACCAAGTGAAACTTTTCTTCACTTCATAGCCAATAACATTATCCAAACCCACAACACAGTGTATATAGATTTAACAGACACTTCTTCAGGGGGTTAACTACATCTTTGAAATATTATTTTCTTTGCCACCTTATAGGCCAAGTATTGTCTTTAACTCATTTTATTTATAAGGAAAGAAATGTGTGAAGAAGGTCGTTGAATTGCTTAGTGGCCTAAAGCTAGTAAAAAAAGACAGTGTCAATCTGTGTCTTGCCTGCCGATGTGGCAATCCCTTATTCTGGTCTCTTACACTAGGAGGTTGGGTCAAACTTAGGTGACCCAGGATGAGAAAAAAAGCCCGAGCACAGAGATTCCCTCTGTGCCTTTAAGAGACTGTACTTTTTAACTATTCCAAAAAGTTGCTTGTTCTACTGTCCTGAACTCAGAAGGGCTTGGGTAGGCCTTTCCTGTGTGGAAGGCAGAAAGCCAGTCTGGCAGTTCCCAGAAGGCCCTTAGCCCATTGGGTGATCTGCAGCCAATGCTGAAGAGGCCATTGAAACAGAATTCTTGTACTTCCTGTACTCCATTCAGGCACCCACAGATGTTTTCTCAGGAACGATGATGTGAACATTCTGTTCCAGACATGGGAAAAACAGGGGCAGAAAAGACAGAGAAGGTTCATGTTTGAGGCAGAGGTAACAGTGAGAATGAAGGCCCTGAGCTGGGAAATTAGCTATGTGCACTCAGTGTGGTCCAACCCTAGGAAGTACGGAAGAAGTACTGCAGAGAGGGGGTTCCCTGGGAAGGCCAGCGGTGGGGTGGAGGGACACCCGTTTGACATTGTGTTACATTCCACAGGTCTCCTCCTGATCCAAAGTCCACTTCCTCCCATTCATGCTCTGTGTTGACCTCAGTGCAGAATTAGACCTTATGGCCAGAAGTGGGGGAGGTCTAGAGTGGTACCACTGCCTGTCAGGAAAAGTCTTTGGGTTCAAAAGAGAAGGAAGGACAGAAACAATTGAGTTTTGTTTCCTGAGCCACTAAGCTATCACCAGGCTATGTTGAAGGAAGCACAATCCTTATTTGTCTCCCAATTGGCAATGAATACCAAGGCCTGTTTAGGGAAAAGAATTCTGGGAGTGGCTCGTTAAATTCATTTCAGCCATATCTGTGTGGATGTCTGTGGGCATTTTGGAGAGTTGTGGGTTTGTTTTTTTTTTTTTTTTTTTTAGCTGCATTTGAAAACTTTCCCAATTAAGGAATTTGGCATCTACTTTCCACAGGATTCTTGATCAAAGTTCTCTGGCCCCCTGCCCAGCGTCATTCATCTCTCTTACTCAGGTTCTTGTTGTTCTGGCTAACTCAGATTCCTGATTTCCAGCCTCAGAGTCATTTCCGTCAGAGAGATATTCTGGTTCCATCCCAGGCTGACATCAATTGGGCTTTTTCTTAAGTCTCATAGAGGCTTTTGTGTGCCGAGGACAATGCTTACAGTAACTACTGTCCCAACATCCAGCCTACATCAGCTATACATTGAAAATGCTGTTTTTCTTAAGCTTTTAAACAATAGCAAATCTGGTAAATCAAGAATTTTTAGATTGAAACTAAGCGCAATCTTTATTTATTATTGTTAGAGTAGCTTTACCTTTTCTAACAGAATGTGCATCATCTTTTAGATACTATGTATGTAAACTTTATATTTTAAATGCTTTTAATTCACCAAATAGATGTATAAATCCCAAACTGTGTGTGCCTAGCGATTTAAGCACATTAAGCTGCAGACCTGGTTATTTACATTCCTGCAAATATTTCCAGCTGCAGTCACACACAGTTCCTGGTGGATTTCCTCAAGAACCTCAAGACTCTATGAAAACAGACATAGCCAACCCCATAAACAAAACTTTCCTAAACACACGTGTAACTATAACTAATAATGAAGCTTGTATATTTACATGTGATTCTTTTAATTTCAATTTCTTAAAACCTAAACTCATGAATTGAATAAATCAGATCATCTACTATACTGAAAATTGACAGTAAACAGTGGATAATCCCCCTAAGTGTTTCAGTTTAAATCATTTGTCCACTGTCTCTCTTAAATATATTTAATACAAAGTAGCAAAATTATTTTTTAAATTGTTTTATCTGTATTAATGGAAATTTAAACCAACAATACCATATTTATTTTTTCCACCATCTATTTGTCTACATTTTCTCATTTAGCACATTTCATTATCGCATGCTATTGACAAAAACTTGCATTTACTCCAAAGTTCAAAGGATAATCAAAAAATATTGAGTATGTTCAGTTCTTTTTGTTTTCTGCAAAGATGTATCCTGGAAATTGAGCCAGTCAAATTAGTTGAATTAAAACAAAACAAAACAAAAAAACCAGAGTGATTAGAGTTTTGTTAAGAAACACATAGAGGAAATATAAATAATTCCCAACAACAAGCAGGAATTTTTACATAGAGCACAACTATGTAGGCAGTAACTACCAAATGTTGCCAGCATGTGTGTGTCACTAAATATTCGAGTATAAATGATATCAGAAACACACTGATGGGTAGATAGCACACATCACAGAAACTGCAGTGTTTTTTTCTTCTGCTTCAACAGAACTATCAGTTCATTATTTGGGGTGCTGGATAATTGATCAAGGAATTAAAACCTGAACAATGTGAACTAATACAGAGCATACCCCAAGAAGATTCAGGTCCTGCTTACAGGGTGAGCACTTTTTCAAGGATTCTGCTATGTCAAATGGCGAAACACTTGGTAAATCAATTAGTGTACTTTGTGAGTCTTGCCCTCTTTATAGTTTCACCAGCACTGACATTTTATCAGATTTATTTACAACATTGCATCACTTGATTTGTATAGATAAATAATATAACACACATCCAGGTTTCAAGCTCTGCTTCCTGATTGGAATGAATGCATTGTGCAAGACTGTAAATTCTTTTAGTGTGAAAGGCAAAATGTGGGCCACAAATGGAATAAGGTTAAGTGAGTCTGTGAATATTTGTGTCCTAGGATGACTATAACAAAGTACCACAAACTGATGGATTTCAGTTCTGGAGGCTCGAAGTCTGAAATCAAGGAACCAGTGGAGCCAGCTCTTTCTGCCACATCTAGAGAACACTTCCTTTTCTCTGCCTAGCTTCTGGTAATTTGCTGGCAATCTATGGCATTCTATGACTTCTGGATGCCACCCTCCTATCCTCTATCTCACATGGAGTTCTTCCTATGTCTCTGTCTCCTCAAATTTTCTTTTCATAAGAACATCGGTCATATTGGATTAGAGACGCACCCTACCCCATCACAATCCCATTTTAACTAATTTTATCTGTAACAACCCTATTTCTAAATAAGTTCACATTCTGAAAAAACAGGGGTTAGGACTCCAACATATCTTTTTTGGGAGGACACACTATTCAATCTATACACCACGGTAGAATGAACAGAATGTAGATCCTGGGCGTGTTAAGCAGCTTCTCAATCTTGGCATTTTAGACTGGATAATTATTTGCTGTGCATTACAGAATGTTTAACAGCATCCCTGGTCTCTACTTGCTAGATACCAGGAGCATCTTCTCAGTTTTAATGACCATGAATGTCTCCAGAAGTCTCAAAATGTCCCTTGGGTATGAAGAAGTGGGAATTAAATCGCCCTCAGTTGAGAGTCACAGATAAAGGAAACTAGAGTTGGATAACTGTGAAAGTAAACAGGAAAAATAGGAAGCTGTCTTAGGGCAATGGGAAGGAAGTATGGAAATAAGGTCATAGCGGGGTAGTAGTTTCCCAAGTAGCACAGATTAGGATCTGATTTTAGCATGAGTACCTGAGGTAGGGGAGGACCAGATCAGTGACGAGACAAGGCTAGGGAACTGAAAAACTTATCCATGTGTATACTGAGATAACAAATAATTATAACAGAAGTAGTTTTAGAGACAGTGACAGTTAGGAACTAAGACCTTCAAGGAATGAAGGAGTGTGATGGTGGCGGAGTAGATGACTATAAAAGGAAGAAGGATAATAAACTGATGATTTGGGATTCAAGAAAGGGAATTTTCAAGGAGTCAGAGAAAACAAACTAGAAATGGGAAAGAGGGGTATAAAAGACACGTCCCCTAGCCATGCCCCTGTGCAGTGCTACAAGGAAAGCAAGACCACTGCTGGGGTCTATGGGGAACACTGTCCTAGACTAGGAGAGGGGGCACTTAGAGTAAGAAAGGAAACCCAGAGAAAAAAGTCCAGGGACACTTGAATTTGCTGATGATTGGTCATGATTTCCAAGGAGCAGAGATGAAGGATTTTAGGACAAGAGGTCTGGGGTGGGGGCAGGGCTAGGAAAGGGGATTGATAGCACCTTCTAAAAATCAGTGCTAGGAGGAATGAGTGTTTTCCAACAAATCAGTCTCAGAGTGACTGTTAGGTGGCAGTGACAAAGATGCTATATTTAAGAGATATGGGAGAGGGCTTTTGCCAGAATTAAGCAGTTCTGGTTCTCCATCTTGATGTCTGATGATTAGATCATCTAATTGGATTTCATTCTTTTTATTTTATATTTCAAATGTGCTTGATTTTCTCAGTAGGGCCATATTTAAATGGCTACAGTGTTTTTACTTGATATCAATTATGAGTTGGTTTTGAAACAATTCAATATTACACCAGCTGGGTTGATTACTGATCTCTCCATTCCTTTGGGTGACTCTGCCAACAGGGGTAGTTTCTGTCCTATCCAATCTGTGTTGTCATGTACATCTACATGGCAACACAAAAAGCAGCTCCCCTAGCTAATACAGCATTATTACTATATAGCATATTTGTCATAGAAATCAGGTGTCCATTTCTGTTCTCTCTGTCTCCTCACTATTTGCTGATGTTTCCAGCTTGCGGTCAATTTAGTGCATTTTAAGCCACAGAAAATATCATGAAGTTGAAGACAGAACTTTAGCAAACACAGTGGCTGGTTTGATGCAACTTCGCCGAGATTCAATTATTTCCCTCTTAAAGGACAAGAAAAAATTACTTAGATGGCTTTAGGGCCAAATGCAATTATGCAAGTTTTGTTTCCCTAAGCACCTAGTTTATATTAGTTTGTCTTTCCTTGCTTGTAGGAAAGTGTGTTCCTCTAGGAGTGTAGAAAGCATCAGGTGATCAACTGCAGGGAGATGGCTGAAGGTAGGAAGCTTTGCCAGAGACTCCCAAACTATATTCCAGGCATGGTTGACATTAACTTCTAGCTGCCCTTGGGACCAATCTTCCTGTTTGGATCTAACTACATTATTGTTTACACAGCCAGATATAACAAACAATGATGTGAGTAAAATCCGCAGATTCATGAGAAGTGATTCCAGAGGAGGGAGTCCAGAAAACTATAATTAGAAGTACGGTAGTCACTCTTTCCTAACCATTGAACTATTAAACAACTCCAATTGCTAGAGGGTAAGAATTTCTTAATTCAGCTTCTCACACTCTTGAGCAATTTCAATAATTAAACAAGATCATCCTATTATTTTCATTCAGTTGGTTCTAATTCTGCTCTTTGAATACTTGTATTATTTTCTAATGAGTTCCATAATAAACTATCACAATCTGGTGGCTAAAAGCTACAAAATTTTATTCATCTACACACCCATCTTTCATTTTCAGGTTCTATGGATTGCCTTACAAAAGGGTAAAATTTAATACTTAATAACATCAAAGGCTGGGCTTTAGTATTACTTTCTAGGGAAGTTCTCCCACAAGTTTTGTTCCAAATATTTCAAAAATTTATATCACATCAACATTCTTTACATCAGGTTGTACCTAGTTCTGCCAGTTTATACTGGAAAAATGACTTATCATTCCCAAGCATCCAGGGTTTTTATTTTTGTATTATTGTTTATTTGTAAAACATAATAGTAATACCCCTTCATAGGGTTATTGTGAAGATGAAATGATGGTAACCAGTACATTGTCTGGTAAAATAGCAAAGTGCACAGTAAATGTTAGCTGTTCTTATTATTTTTTAGTACTTTCAAGTTTTCAATGTGTAATGTGTCAGGAGGCCTGGATTTTTATTATGAGTTTCATCTAATGACCTCATACTATCTATTCCATCTCTTTTTTTATAAGCTAAGTCAAACTTGAAATCATGTGTTTTCTCCTTTTCAACACCACTGAAAGGTTGTGAGTTTTTTGGCTTTTGTTCCTGACCTAATATAGCTGGAAACTTTGCACTCCCTAGCAAAGAATGTTGCTGTGTGCTCTCTCGCTCTCGCTCTTGCTCTCAGTCTCACTCTCACTCTCACTCTCACACTCTGTCTCACCAAAAACCAAATTGATCATGTAGGGGTGGCAGCTCAGAAAAGTTTTAGATTCCAGTAAGCTCTGAAATCCCAAAGCTATATTTAAATGTAGGAAATGGCTTTCTCAGCAGAATTTCCCCCTAACTAGATTCTATGAGGTCATATAGAATATTTGTCTGTATTACTTTGGCAATTTCTCCTGCCTAGTTCTCTGTCTGCTGTGGTAAAATAGTGAGGCTTGGTTAATTTCAATGATCACACAATGTCACTTGACGTTTCCAAACCTCAGTTTCCTCATCTCTGAAGTCGTTTTTAATTTCATTTTCTAAGACTCGTGTTCTCTACCCCAGAGATTCATCCAAGGCTGTATCTCTCAAATTGTTACTGACCTTCCTTTATATGGATGGTGGCTTATGTTGACTCTTTGAGAATAGACACTGGTCAAATAAAATATAACTTGATAGACCTGGAATAGCCTCAAGGAGTAATTTCTCTTTTCAAGGGATTTATAAATTAATCTCTAAAATGAAGTAAAGCATCTCCTTTTCCCAAGTATTTCCAACCATATCTGGGCAGCTGTAGAATTGAGTTGGCTTCTCAGAAATACTGGGACAAGTGGAAGGAGGGGATGAAATTCTCGGTTGTCTTTAAGCTATATCTTACGAACACCAGTCTAGGTCAGACACGTCCACTCAGAGGTACACAGAGTCACTGTGTCTTCATCAGACTGCTCACTGTTGATGGAATTTTAGTCCTAACTGATGTTGTTTACCTGAGAACTAGCTGGCCTATTGATCAATGTATTTCTTAACAGCATGTAATTAAAGCCATTGTTGAACTTATTTTCACATGAGCTATTTATACTATTGTCTTGTATTTAAAAGAACGAAAGCCAACTGTTTATGAAATTTCTAGATACAGTAACCTTAGGTCCAGAATCATGTGGCATTTGAAGTGTATCACCTGGAAGCTAGCCTTCAGTAACTTCCTGCAAATGGAATGAAAATTAAAAGCTACTTCCAGTAAAACATAATTCCCTTCTTGAGTTGCAGCTCTTTTAGGTGAGTATCCCAACATCTAAGTCTTATGACTTACCTTAAAAGTATCACAGTACCTATTGAGTTCTCTGGAACTTTTCAAGTGTCAGCAAGGTATTTCCATCATGGGGGGCCTCTCTGGTGGCGCAATGGGTTAAGCACAGCAGCGCTGTGGAGCTGTCGGTAACGGCGCGGTGAGTTCCATGCCTGGCCAGGGAGATACCCACATGGCGCTGCAGACCTCTCCTGCCTTGCCCGCTGCTCCCCTCAGCAGTGTATTTCAGTCGATCTGCCTGTTCTGCTCCCCACTCTGGTGAACCTTCTCATTGCCCCACACCTCTGGCCTGCACCCCAGCTTGTATGCAAAAAATAAATCTTTAAAAAAAAGATATTTCCATCATGACCTATTATCAGATCGAGTAAATCAAAATTCTAAGTAGAGAATTCAGGAATTTCGGTTTTGGCATTCTCGTCAAGTGTTCTGGAGATTTCTCTGCCATCTCTGATGGTGGGTTCTGGTTGTTAATACTCTAGACCAAAATGGCAAAACTGTATTCAGATGGTCAATGGTATGTAGAAAGGACTTGAAATTTTGCGAGTTTCATTCCTTTTGTCTAATCCTCAGCACAAGAAAAAATGAAATCATCCTGAGATGCACTGAATTCTCTTATTCTGTTGAAGCAAAGCCCAGCTGGTTTTCTGTTCACCCAGAGGGCAACACTGTTACCTCCTGGTCAGCTCCACATGTACTTCTGGACCAAGATAAGGCTGTCAGTAGGGCTTAGAAGGAACAGGAAAGCAATGGATAACGTGAGGCTTTGCTGTCTAGTGGGAGCATTAAAGTCACAGGGCAGACATGCCTCAGCACATAAACTTGCACGGGTTTGGAGAATCATCCCTTTTCACTCGAGTCTTTTTTGTTTTTAAAGATTTCTTTATTTATGCATACAAGCTGGGGTGTAGGCCAGAAGTGTGGGGTGGTGAGAGGATTCACCAGAGACAGAGTGGGGAGAAGAACAGGCAGATCTACTGAAGCACACTGCTGAGGGGAGCAGCAGGTGAGACAGGAGAGGTCTGCTGAGCCATGTGGGAATCTCCCTGCCGGGACTGAACTCGTGCTGCAGTGGCTGCAGATAGCTTTGAAGTGCTCAGACTTAACCTGTTGCGCCACCAGGGAGGCCCAATTCAGTAAGACATAGTTGGCACACACCCAATTTGTAGAGGGAATGTTAATTCAAAGAGATTAAGTGCCTGTCCCAGGTCACCACATTTTTAAATGCCAGGTTGGAACTTAAAACCCATTCTTTTGGCTCTAAATCTGCTATGGCCATCTCTGTGCCACGTGATGACCAAGTCCTAAAACTCCTTTTCCCACTCCCTAATTCAGTCACACTCTCCTTGGGATAGAAAAGATGTTCCAATGACAAGTTGTTTGAACTATGTCCTCCTCCCATAGTGTATGATATAAAATTAATTCATTTGTGAAATATTTATTGACAGCTTATACTAGGGCAATAGGGAAAAACAGGCGAGCAAGCAAGCAGATAAAAATCTCTACCCTCATGGAGCTTACAATCTAATAGAAGGAGACAGATAACATACAAAATAAATAAGGAAAGAATATAGCTTGCTAGAAGTTGATAAATGCAGTGGAGGGTAATAGAATTTGTCAGGGGACAGGGCTCATAGGCACTGCGGCTATCTAGATGCAAGAAAAACACTTCAGGCAGGGAGAAGAATACCAACCCAGTCCCTGTTGTGGAAGCATGTCTGAATGTTGGTGAAAGAGCCTCCCTATTGGGAGGACGGGAGTGAGAGATGATTTCAGAGAGTAAAGAAAGGTCAATCACTTAGTCTTATAACCTATGTGAAAACTTTGGCTTCTACTCTAAATACCGAGGGACACACTTAGAAATTTTTTGCAGAAGAATGACGTGATTTGTCTTGACTTATATTTTGCAACAGTAATGAGAGTAGACTAAAAGGGAGAACACAGACACAGAGATTAATTAGAAGTTGATGGCAACAATTTAGGAGAAAAATAATGACAGTTTGAGCCAAGTAGTAGGGTTGGAGGTAGGAGTTGTATTCTAAATATACTGACATAGTAAGTAGGGTATACTAACAAATAGCACATGAATCCCAGTAGGAGTAGAAGGACAGAGAGGTTCCTGGGAGAGAAACCTGGAATTTGGAGTTGAAATTTCAACTCTGTCTCACATTTCCAGTATTCACAAATGAAAGAGACTGTAAAACTTGGAGCCTCATTTTTCATACCTATAAAATTGGACTGTATGGCCTTCTGCAGGTTAATTAGCCTGAGTATCTGTGGCAGGGAAAATGAACTCAAATCTGGAATATCTTGAAAGCAAATATAAAAAACAAAAACATTACAGTTGTGAAGAACTAATTTAGAAGGTTCATTTTTTTGAAAAAACTAAATATTTTTCTTGATGAGCCAAGATGAATCTCAGAAGAAATCTGGCCTATAAAAACTATTTTAAGCAAAATCTATGGTCCCTAGTTATAATGTGGATTTTACACCCTTCAAATACTATTTAGAAATGTCATCTAACCAGTTAATAATTAATTTTTTATCTTCTGCCTACTTCCCCCATCTTTATTTTCAGTTTTAGTTTTACTTAAGCACAAAAGCTTCCTTTTGTTTCCCTGTACCTCTGTGAAGAATAATCACCACCCTGGAATTTTTCTAAATTTTTATTAAATATGTGACTGAGTTACTCAAAATGACTAAAATGTTAGCAACTTTCCTGATCTTGTTCAAATATACAAAGCCAAGCCCTTTCGAATTCTTAAATTCCAAAAAGTACCCCTCAGTGAAAGGTTCAGGATGAATAGAGGGAAATTGGTGAGCCCCTCTCAGGGTTAAGAGGGCAAGAGCCACAGGGAAAGGGAGATGTTCCCCAGGGACCTACCTTCTCTGGCAAAGCCACATGCTCTGAAATACTCCTCCCCACTCTTGTTTTCATTTCTCTTTGACCCTCCTAAGTCTTTTCCATAAAAGTTGACTTATCTTAAATCCAAGTCTCTCAATATCCTTCAAAGTAACTGACAAGCCAATGAATACATCAATTTAAACTGAATTATTAATGAAGACAGACTAGTCTTAAGATGCTCTGATTTTAAGTGGAACTCCCAGAAAGGTAATTTCAAACAAAAGTTATCATGGTGAGGAAAATACTGAGACACTGGTAAGATGGCTGTTTAGTAAGGTGTTCCTTGAGAAAGACTCATCAAATCTCATATGGTGTCTCCTTGTTTGCTTTTACTTAAAGAGAGCAGTTTTCACTACTCTCCCTTAAACAGTTTCAGGGGGTTCATAAAGTCAAACTATTGTTATAATTAACACCGACATATTATTTGCCTTTTCACTTTTGTTCTGTCACAACTGTGCTATGAAGTTTTCCAGAAGCTGTAGGATATATGATGTTGACATTATTTTGATGACTAAATGAGTGTGTGCTTGTATATCTTTGTCTTTTAAATGTATCAGTTTAAATTTCAAATATGGAAAACATCAACAGATATAATTTATTTTCTAAGAAAGCTCTTTGGGGAGTCCTCAATAATGTTTTCAAGCATACAAAGGTAGCCTGAGACCTAAATGTGCTGCTTTAAGTTGTCCTGCCTGATCTGGCACCTATTCTGGTGAAATTCAGAAATAAGAACAATGTAGAAGTAGGCTGGTAACTACTACTAAATTCAAAACTCTGTGAGCTAATCAGTTTACAAAGCTTGTTGTCTATAAGCAAAATCAGAAGTGCATAGAAGAGAGTTCTCCAGAATTGACTGAGTCATGTTAAAAGGACACAGGCACCAACTTGCAGTAGTTCCCACTGTCCAAATCAGGAAATTCTGATTTGTGATTGCAATAAATCAGAATGTACTGGCATCTTTCAGTGTGTAAAAAATGAGAGGATTTCACACACACACGAAAAATACAGGAATTACCATTAATTTGCACATTACTCAAGAGAGCATCATAAGCCAAATATTTAGAATTGATGGTTTTAATTATTCAGTATCTTTATACAAATACAGGAAATTATACAAAATTAAATAACATATTAAAAGCATACTAAATATATAAATATCTAATTTAACAGTAAAAAAAAAAACCCACTAAAGTTTTAAAGTTTTAGTTCCTAGGTCACTCACAAAGACAAAAAAGCAAAGATACTGAAAAAGCCACTAATTTGCTCTTATGATTATTCAAGAATTAAAAATTGTTCCCCGAGAACAAAAGGATTTGTATACTCACACTTGTCTCCTCTGCTATTGTCAGAAGTTAACTCATGGGAAAAGAAGCAAGGAAAGACAAAGCATGTGAATTGGCTCACTGCTATTCAACAAACCTCCTAAATGTCTGTTTTCGAAATATATTTTCATTATACTAGACTGAATTCAGAATTACTGAAATAGAGCTAGGTCATATTATGAGAGATAGACAAGGATGCATGCTTTGTCAAAAATGTGAGCTAATAAAACTAACAACTTTTATTCTGTTGCAAAAATATGTAAGTAAAGATAAGGTTGTCAATGTTAATTGATTATAAATTCAGTCCCATTCTCATCATGGTAAACCTTACAGAAGAATGTGAAAAGTTACAATGAAAAGAAATCAGAGGTGCTAGGTAATGAATAGAAAACAAGTGATAGACAATAGCCCCAACAACATGGAGGGTTGGGGATTCTACAAGGAAACAGACTTAGGGACCTAAGAACAATAAGGGAAGAAGAGATATAGCATCAACAGAAAGCAAAGGTAGTGTAGTTTCACAAAGATTCTTTGGTCTTTAATCTTTCTATGTTCTATATTCTCTCATCTCTATTATTCACTTCTTTTCTCTGCTTATTTCCCAGTATCACATCCATTTTTAGAGCTCAATGGACCAATTATCTGGTCCAAAGCCTTTTTTTCTAAACACAGATCTGGAAGCTTATTGAGATTCAGTGACTAACAGAGGCTTGCCACAGTATGTGTCAAATCTACCCCTCAGCTATGGCTCCTGATTCTAAGTCCAGTGTCCTTTCAATAGTTCCACGCTGCCTTTCTTCACAAAACCTACGAAGGATCTGAAAGGTAAAATGATCTCCTCTTGGAACTCACGCAGCACAGTGTAGCTTAGATGGCAGTGGAAAGTCTTGAAATTCACAACCTTTAACGCTCACCTTTTTTTTTCTTTTTTGCTCATTATGATTTCTTGAGAATGATACTTTCCCTCCTGTTTTCTTTCTAAGTCACATTCAAGTAGACCAGGGAATAAGTTCCAGGATTCTATTTGACTCATTTAGGGCTCTGGATAAAAGAAAAACAAGATGTTAGTTTTGAACATGATTCCTACCCTAATAGATTTTAAGAAGATAAATAACAGGAGATTCAATAGACATTAAATTAGCCTTGTGTATATTTTATTGTCAAAGACAGATAAGTAAACATTCCTGATCCACTGTGATATGAGGGAATTATGACTCTCTTTAAAAGGACCTAAGTAATTCCAGGAAATAATGGTTTGCAGAATCACTTAAGACTATTAAGAACTCCAAATGATCTAACTATATTTTATTTATAAGATCTGGAGCTGTTTCCTGTGGATACTAACCTACTGAACACAGAGTAGAGAGAGGTCACAAAGGAGACATAGGGAGATTCTTTCCGGGGCTATTGGCTACCTAGCAAATAAACAAGTAAAAGAACTGAGATTTCATTTTGGCACCACTTCTCACTCTCTCTATATTTTATGTAATTATTTGCCAGAACATGCAATGTCTTGTTAGTTTTAATTTTGCCAACATTTTCAAAATCAGCTGTGTATTTTCACCTCCCCAGGATGAATCAATACTTTTATACAATGCAATAAAAATGAATGAATAGAATGAGGGAATAAGTTAATGTACATATAAAATGCAATCTATTTTTAATCATTAAATTCAACAGTCATACAATTAGTCAGTGTAGTTTTCTTGGAAACCCATTTACTAATATCATTACCGTAACTACTAACCTCAATCTACCCCTTGACTTGGCTAACTTTGTTAAGTGACGTCTTGCTTCCCCATTAAAATAAAAGCAAGCAAACAAAAAATGTTTCTCTTTCTTAAAAAGAAGAAAATATATTTACAAATATCAGGAAATCAATTCTAGGCAAGTTTATTTTCATATTCACAGATTTTTCGTAAATATATTTTCTGATCCTATCTTCCCTTTTCACTTATCTCCACCTCAGACTTTTCCCAAAATTGCTATTTGATATGACTTCTACCACTCATCTCCCTTCCAAATATTCCTGCCCATTAGTCGAAACAAATTTAGACAGCTTCTGAAATCTTCCTCAAAGCTGCCTTACTGCTGCAATTCCCATATCTTCCCATCCATTTACCTCTTAGTAAAATTAACCTCCTCCCCTAACGCTAGTGCAGTTCGTGAAAATACACGTTGATAAAGCAAAGACACTTTACAGTTGGAAAAAGCAGCAGCTACATTTATTGGAAACTTACTGGTCTTGCTGGAGCCTTATGGGGTTATGTGATAGTTAAATTGTTGGTATCTTGAAATGACCACAGTGGGTAGTATTTACATCACAGAAGTTAGTGAATTCTGCCAATAAAGGCTCAGACTACATTCTGATGTTCTTTGATATGGAGATACCATGACTACAGCTTAAATTATTCTGTCAAAATGCTACGGTAGCAGCTAAGCATTTATTGTCAATTCTGAATTAATTCTGCTGCAGACTTGTAATAACAATTCTTGGTTGAGCAACCAATCTCCAGCAGCACTTTGAGAAACACTAGTCTAAATTACCAATGGAATTTCTGCTTTAGAACTTTCACATTTATACATGTCTTTGCTAGGTATTACTTCTCTCTCCACTCCTCCATGGCTGGTTCATTCTATCTACTTAGTTCTCTGATTGAACATCACCACATCAGAAAAGTCTTCCCTAGCAAAATACAGTAAGTAGTCACCTCCCCAAGTTATTCTCTCTCATTGACTGATATTCATCATCTCCTTATACTTTCTCTTTTTTTAAGATTTTTTTTATTTATTTATGCATAGAAGCTGGGGTACAGGCCAGAGGCATGGGGCAGTGAGAGGGTTCACCAGAGACAGAGTGGGGAGCAGAACAGGCAGATGGACAGAAATACACTGCTGAGGGGAGCAGCAGACGAGACAGGAGAGGTCTGCTGCGTCATGTGGGAATCTCCCCTGCTAGGCATCGAACTCGCGTTGCCACTGCCAACAGCTCCACAGTGCAGCTCTAAACCACTGTGCCACCAGGGAGGCCCCCTCCTTATTCTTTCTCATGTTTTAATATTATATACTCATTTGTAGATCGACTTGCTGGCTCTCTGCCTCACTAGCCCATAATTTCCATCAGAGTGGCAAGCATCACAAAAATGATGCTAATTATAAGCCAGCACATGACAAATGATGTGAAGTGATTAAAGATCTTGAGATGGAGAGATTTTCCTGGATTATCCAGGTGGGCCCAATGTAGTCCATGGGTCCTTATAAGGGAAAGAAGGAAGGAGGAGAGTCAGTGACTTGACATAAGAAAAAACTCAACTGATCATTGTTGGTTTTGAAAATAGAAATGACAAGTGTGGGAAGTCTCCAGACACTGGAAAAGGAAAGGGAAAGGATTCTTCCCCAAGGCTTCCAGAACTTCTCATGAAGTCCTGCCTCCTGCTTGATTTTAGCCAGTAACAATCGTGTTAGACTTCTAAAATCCCGAACTATAGAATAAATTTATATTGATTTAAGTCACTGTTTGTAAAAATTTGAAAATTAAGGAACAGAAAATGATTGCAGTGTTTATGTTTTCTCCTTAGGTAAGCCATATTATTATGATTCTCTCCCTCTCCCTCTCCCTCTCCCTCTCCCTCT
>PVIJ01016858.1:0-31352 GCA_004024925.1 Scalopus aquaticus | reverse complement strand
GCTGACTTTCAGGTGGAGTGAGGAGCAGCCAGGGCAACTCGGGTTCACAGGCTCCCTCTGGCTGCATGTGGGGAGAAAAAGTGGGGTAAAGAAGAGAGCCCAGGGACCAAGGAGACCAGGGAGGGGGCTGCGGGGATGGTCCAGGTAGGATGGGGTGGACGTTGGACTCTGGTGGGAACAGAAGAGATGAGAGATACGATTGTATATGGGATATGACTTTAAGATCCTAGCTGAGGGCCTCCCTGGTGGCGCAACGGTTGGGCGCTGCGCGGTGCAGCTTGCAATGCGAGTTCGAGAGTTCGAGGCCCGGCCGGGGAGAATCCCACATGACGCAGCAGACCTCTCCTGCCTCGCCTGCTGCTCCCCTCAACAGTGTATTTCTGATCTGCCTGTTCTGCTCCCCGCTCTGTCTCTGGTGAACCCTCTCGCCGCCCCACACCTCTGCCCTGTAACCCAGCTTGTATGTATAAATAAATAAATCTTAAAAAAAAAAAAATCTCCTAGCTGAGGACCTGCTTTCCTGAATACAGTTACGCTTCCTATGTCTGGACAAAGGTGGGAGAGGACCGGAACATAGGAACCTGGCTGCCAGAGGGGCCAGGCTGGGGAGGGGTGAGGCCCTGCCCCCCTTGCTGACCCACTGCCTGTTCCTATGCCAACTTGACGAGGAGGAGAAGTCAGGTCTCTAGTTGTCCAGCTTTTAGCTTCCATCTTCCCAGGGTCTGCATGGGGGTTGGGAGTGACCTGCCCAGGAGGCGAAGGACATTGCCGAGTCCACTATCTTATCAGAGAGACCAAACATGTACTAAAAGTCACGGTCACAATGAGTTCTTTCACTCAGCAAACACTCCCGCGGCCAGCTTGGGACAGCCTGGGCTGGGAAGTGGAGGGGGCACAGGGGTGACAGAGAAGCCCTGGATCCTGGTCTTACGAGTCCAGGGGAGATGAATCATCACGACATAGTGACAGCCCAGAGTGACAGGCTTGTGATGGCGGGGTTATGGGTCCACGTGCTCAGGGCTGGGAGGAGGGAGCGCGGGAGGGTCTCCACTCCCTGCCCCTTGGGAGTCCTAGGAAATACCTGACCCAGCCTGGTGGGTGGTCCTAGAAGGCTTCCTGGAGGAAGGGACATCTTCGGGAAAGGTGAGCCGTGGAACAGAGTGAGGAGGCAGGTGGGTGTTTTAGGCAGAGGAAATTGCAGGTGTCAGGTCTTAATACTTTTGACAACAGAAGCTGGCTCGGCTGACCTGGCTCAGCTGACTTGTAAAGCACCGAAGGGGAAGTGGCCCATGGGAAAAACGGCCCTCCAGGGGCCTGATGCCCCCTGGCTTTGCAGGGTGCTGAGTCCCTAGAGCGTGTGTAGCTGCATTTCCCAGAGACTGTGGCTCAAATCCCCTTAAACTCACTCAGTGTCCACCTCCTATTCCATAATCTGCCCTCTGCCCTTTCTCATAAATTTTTATTTCCCCAATTCTATTAATTGTTCTCAAAAGACTCTCAAGTGATCCACATGTTCCGGGCTCAGAGACATCTGGCCTGCCTGGTGAATGGGTGACCAGCTTGCAGCATTCTCGAGAGAAGTCTTTGCCCCCATGAGGTGCCAGGTGTCGCCTCAGCCTGTACCCACATCACCCAGTGCCCCTGGCTCCACATCAGGGTGCAATAGATATCGGCACACCTCCTGCTTTATCCAGATCTGCCTGGGTCTACCCCCAGAAATGGGGCTAAGATTGCTTGAACACACGATGAAAGCATAAATGCCCAAACCAAGACACCTCCCTCCGAAGAGGCAGAACTTGAGTCCTATCCAAAGGCGGTGTCATCAGGAGCCACTGGTGAAAGTATTTCACTGTCTACACTGTGGGGTGCTGAGCTGTCAGAACAGAAGGCCATGGGCTGGGGGGGGCAGTGGGGCCTGCAGCCCCAGCGGGTGGTGGGTGGGAGGGTTCTGAGGCTCATGTGTCTCCATGACTACAACTGCAGTGCAGCTGAGAGCTCACCAGAAAACAAAGAGATGACAGAGCAGCCCTCTGGTCATCCCCTAAGCCTCTCGGTATCCCCCTAAATGTCCACCCCATCTGATTAGAGACTCAATTAGATTAGATTAGATTAGATTGGATTAGAGCAGGGCAGCACCCGCCGTCTTCCTTCATGACGTGGAGCCAGGCACAGGAATCGTGGGCAAACCCAGACCGAAGGAACGTCTACAAGACCACTGACTGACACTCTGCCAATGTCAAGGTCATGAAAGCCAAGGAAAGTTTCATGAAATGTCACAGCTGAGGGAGACTAAGCAAATGTGAAAGCTAAATGCAAGTGCGATCCCCGACCAGGGCAAAGGACGGGTGGGAAAACTGGGGATGTCGGAGACATTCTCTAGGTGAGGTTCACGTCAATGTTAATTTCCTTTTTTGATTATTGGCTGGGTTAAGTGAGGGTGTGTGCTCCTTCCTGAATGTTTATGGATGCTTAAGGGTTTCTGCCTAAGTGCTTATGGATTAGCAAGCATCTTGTCTCCAACTTACTCTCAAATGATTCATTCAAAACTTAAAAATCTGGGGCCCCCCTGGTGGTGCAGGGGTTAAAGTCTCAGCACTATCAAGCTATCACCAGCCGCTGCGGCCTGAGTTCGATCCCCGCCAGGGAGCTGACCCACAAGGCACAGCAGACCTCTCCTGTCTCGCCTGCTGCTCCCCTCAGCAGTGTACTTCTGATCTGCCTGTTCTGCTCCCCACTCTGTCTCTGGTGAATCCTCTCACCTCCCCTCACCTCTGGCCTACACGCAAGGCTTGTATGCATAAATAGAACAAATCTTTTAAAAAAAGAAAAGAAACCAAAACTTAAAAATCTACCTATGTACCTATTTTCTATGTATCTATTATCTCTCGATTGATCATCTATCAATCATCTATCTAGATGGGTCAGGTGTGGTCAAATCATTCCACTTAGGTGAAGGGTAAGCAGATGTCCATTTAACTGTCTCTGGAACTTATAGGTATGAAGTAGGAAATATAAAATGTCAACATAAGAAAGTAGAAAATTAAAACAATAAAACTAAGAAGTGAGAAATAAGGTAAAGCAAATGAGACAGAGACCAGAGAAGGCCAACTTGAGGTCTGTACAATATGGCGGGTCAACCACGTGCTACCAGTGACAGTTTCTCCACCCGTGACCTAGGTCGATTGGTTCCCTGACCTGTGCAGACACAACTCTATATTTCTTTCAGAACCTGGACACAGCAGGAGCGAGCTGGGAGGCCCCGGAGGAGGGTGTGGGGTCAGGGAGGGCGCTGAGGAGCTCCTAGTGACTGAGACTTCCTGAGGGCCTGCCCAGTGGTCAGGCTTGTTAGTAAATATTAGTGATGGAGACAAATCCCATTCAACCTTTGACAGTGTTCCTCAGGCATCTGCTGTGTGTCTGAGGACACTGTTCCAGGTGTTGTGTACACAGCAGCAAACACAACCAAGGCCCAGGCTTCCTTCCAGTGCCATGGCAAGATTGACACCAAACAAAATACAAGCTCGGTTTAGGAGAAAGGGAGCGAGTGTAGCAGGGTAAGGGGCTGGGGTCTGACTGGGGAGGGAGAGTATTTAAGTCAGGATTCTCTGAAGAGGTGATATTTGAGTTGGGACCTAAAGGAGGTGAGAAAGAGACATGCAGATATCTAAGGAAGAAAGTACTGGGCAGCAGGAGCTGCAAGTGCAAAGGCCCTGGGGCAGGCATGACCTTGGCTTGTACAAAGTATAGCAAGGAGGTGAGTGCCAGTGGAGCCATAATAGATCTGAGCCAGGAGAGGTGAGCCAGTCTGGCTCTTGCAGGACCAGCTGTGGAGTTTATTCTGAGATAAGGGAAGCCCTTGGAGGGCTGTAAGCAGAGGACTGACGCAAGATGTTTCCCTGCGTGGCTTGGAGAGATGAAGCCTTCCAGTGAGCCAGAGGGCTTGCTGCGAGGTGGGCAATGTGATGGCAGACCCCTGCCCCTCTCTCAGGATGACCATAGGGTGGGGGTGGGGAGGATGCAACAGCTTCGACTTTCCCAGGTGACCTGCCCTGGAGAAGGACATTGCCAAGGCGACTATCTTATCAGATACGCTCAGACCTGCCCCTGGAGACAGTCCACCCTGTGAGGCCCAAGCATGAGATATCAAGACCCCAGCATTCCTGGAGGCCCTCCCGGCTCACAGAGGCCCCTGCCTGGAGGATTTAATGGCTGACTCCAGACCGCAAATCCAGCACCAAGCACCAGGCTCGAGCCAGGACCCTGGGACACGTCCTCTCCCCACTTAGCACCTTGGGCGCCCCATCTGCTACGTCCAGGTGGGTCAGGGGAATGCTTGAGAGCTGTGATGGCTACAGCTAGACAGCTAGTGTGGAGCATCTCCGGGATGCTCCCCAAGCCTCAGTTTCCCCCTCTGTACAATGGGCATGCTAGAGCCACCTTCACCGGACATTGTTTCAAGGACCATGAGGTCACCTGCGTGCTGTGAAGTCTGGGGATTTCACTAGCGTGTGGTCTAAGAGCCAGGTCTGGGGTTCCCCCCAAGCTGGAATCCTATCCCCAATACTTAGTCACCAAAACCTAACGCAAAGTCTTCAACCACTCTGTTCCCTGGCTTCCTCAGCCGCAGGACGGGGGGGTGATAAGAGACATAACTTTATAGGATCGTTGTGAGGAGCTAATGAGACACTGGAGCCAACACACAGGGGCGACCCAGCGCATGGGGATTTTCTCCCCCGACCACGGCCTCACCACAGCTGCCCTGCGCTGCTTCCCCTGCCGGGGCCGGCGTGTGCTGAGGCCAGAACAGACACGGCAGTCGACCTGTCTTCTGTGTCCCAGCCTGGGGACCGCAGGCAAACAGCTTCACCCCAGTGGCCTCGTCCCCATCTGTAAGACCCCTGGAAGTGTTGTCGCGAGGGTAGATAAGCTGACAGCCGGCGCCCCCAGTCCTGCACTGGCACACGCAAGCCCACGCGCGCTGCTCTTGTCGTCTGGGTATTACCAGCGCGGTCTGAGCCCAACGGTGGGTGGGGTCTGGGCTGGCAGGGGCAGTCCAGTAGGGAATGCCTGGGCCTGGAGGTCACCCCAAGGAGCCCCGTTATCATCTGTAATCAGGCCAGGCCTGCTGCACCTCCTCCCTCCTGGGTATATTAGGGCCGGTCCGGACCCCAGGCTGTCTCGGCGGAGGAAGCAGCTGTCTGCACCAGGCACCATGGGGAAGACTGTGAGTGGAGCGGCATGGGGGTGGCGTGGGAGCCAGGGGTTCCAGTGGAATCTGACGCTTCCCCTCTCCCCACCTCCCCAGGAGAATTATGAGCTGGGTGGGAACTCGGGAGCCAAGATGAACAAGAAGAAGGCGGATGGTGGAGGGGGCAAGAGGAAGGATAAGCTGGAGAACATGAAGAAGGAGATGGAGATTGTGAGCACGGGCCAGTGGCGGCGAGGGGGGTGTGCTAAGGCCGGGGTGAGGGCTGGTGGGGGCCCAACGGGACAGTGAGTGTCCTGTCCCCACCACGCAGAACGACCACCAGCTGTCAGTGACCGAGCTGGAGCAGAAATACAAGACCAGTGCGACTAAGGTGAGCAAACAGCGGGGCTGGGGTGGGCGCGCGGGGGTTCAGAGAGGGAGAGAGGAGACAGGAAAAGGGAGGAAAGCATTAGAGAAAAAGCAGAAAGAGAGACAGAGAAAGGGGAGCAGAGGAAAAGAGATAAGATGGAGAAGCAGGCCAGAGACAACAGGAAGAGACAGAGAGAAAGGGGAAAGAGGAGAGAGAGATGGAGGAGGGGCACGAGGGGACGGAGACAGACGTGGAAGAGCTGCCCCCCACCGAGGGGTGTGGGTGAGGAGGAGGCCCCCCAGCAGCCACCACGGCCGCCCCGTCCCGTCCCCAGGGCCTGTCTGCCAGCCTGGCGGCGGAGCTGCTGCTGCGGGACGGACCCAACGCGCTGAGGCCACCCAAGGGCACCCCGGAGTATGTCAAGTTCGCGCGGCAGCTGGCAGGAGGGCTGCAGTGCCTCATGTGGGTGGCTGCAGCCATCTGCCTCATCGCCTTTGCCATTCAGGCCAGCGAGGGCGACCTCACCACCGACGACAATGTGAGTGGTGGGTGCCGGGGGCAGCCACGGGGCACAGGCCTGGGGGACAGAGGGCCCTGGGCAGGGGACTCAGGACGCGAGGAGCGTGGGCTGAGCGTACGGAGGCATGGGAGTGAGTTCTGAGGCAGGTCAGGGAAGGACACTGGGACAGGCCCAAGGGCACAGGTCACAGGGGACACTGGAACATTTGTCTCGGCGATGGACGACACAGGTTAGGGTGAGAAGGCAAAGACCTGCAATGCTTAACCTTGGCACCAAAGGCATGAGGGCACAGCAGGGCTAATGACAGAGGGCACAGGGGACACTGGGACTCAACATGGCACAAGGGCATCGGGGCAGAGATATGGGACACACGACCAGGCCTGCAGCGCATGGAGACATAAGACCCTCGGCGTGAGAGACAGACAGGACAGCAGGTGCGGGGCCAGATGCCACTGGATGTATGACAGGGGCAGGACAGGGACAAGGGGCTTGACATGTGACCTTGGACATGGGTTTGAGAAGCCACAGGACAGATGACCAGGCTGGGGATTCATGGGGAGACGTTGGACATGGGTGCTTGAAATGTAGCACAAGGGACACTGGTTGTGGAAGACACAGAATATGAACCCTAAAATCTACAGCGCAACCCTAAAATCTACAGCGCAGAAACGGGAATGTGAGGGCACAAGAACCACCGGGCAGAGGGGCACAGAGGATGGGACAAAGGTGACAAAGACACAGAGTATAAAGCTTGGAGCCCAGGGAATATGGAATACGGGGACCTGAAAACATGGAATGCAAGATTTGGGGGGCTTAGGGAAAGGGAATGCTGTGGCCAGAGTACATGGTGACATGGGGCGCAAGTCCCAGTAGATGGGGACGCAGGATGGAGGGCGCAAGGGCCAGAGAATATGCCAGAGGGACACAGACACTGAGGCCGCAGGGCAGGCGAGGCTCGTGTGAGGAACTTGGGAGCGGGGCCACAGGCGTGGTGGATGGTGTATGAGTGGGAAGCCACAGAGGCGACCCCAAGAACACCAGGGGGTCAGGGAGCAGGCAGCGGCCTTGTGCAGGGAGCGTCCGGCCCGGTGACAATGCCGCCCCCGCCCCCAGTTGTACCTGGCACTGGCCCTCATCGCCGTGGTTGTGGTCACGGGCTGCTTCGGTTACTACCAGGAGTTTAAAAGCACCAACATCATCGCCAGCTTCAAGAACCTCGTGCCCCAGGTGCGTCCCCAGCCCCAGGCCACTTCAGGTTCCAGAGACCCCACCCAGCCCAGAGAGTGCCCCTCCCATCAGACCCAAGACCCCCTCGCCCACGGCCTCCGCCTCTGCCCAGAGTCGCCTCTGCCCAGAGACCCCGTCTCTCGAATCTCCCACCCCCACTCATATGGGCGCAGCCGTGCCTCGCCCCTGACTGCCCGCCCCGCCCTGCAGCAAGCCACCGTGATCCGTGACGGGGACAAGTTCCAGATCAACGCGGACCAGCTTGTGGTGGGCGACCTGGTGGAGATGAAAGGCGGGGACCGGGTGCCGGCCGACATCCGCATCCTCCAGGCCCAGGGCTGCAAGGTGGACAACTCCTCGCTCACAGGGGAGTCGGAGCCACAGACCCGCTCGCCCGAGTGCACGCACGAGAGCCCGCTGGAGACCCGCAATATCGCCTTCTTCTCCACCATGTGCCTCGAGGGTCTGTGAGACCCCCGCACGCCCGCCCAGCGGACCACAGGCCTCCACAGCCCCCCACACCGCCTCCCCGCCCCCTTCAGCTGCATCTGCCTCCCGCTGACTCCCCACTTCTGCTGCCGCCTCTCCGGGCCACACTGCCTCCCTAGCCCCCATGATTGCCTTCCCAGGTCGCCCCACCTTCTGTTACTGCCCCTCCTTCAGTTGGCATCGCCGCCCGGCGGGCCTGAGTCACCCCCTCGCCCCCCACAGGCACAGCCCTGGGCCTGGTGGTGAACACCGGCGACCGCACCATCATCGGGCGCATCGCCTCCCTGGCCTCGGGAGTAGAGAACGAGAAGACACCCATCGCCATCGAGATAGAGCACTTTGTGGACATCATCGCAGGCCTGGCCATCCTCTTCGGGGCCACCTTCTTTGTGGTGGCCATGTGCATTGGCTACACCTTCCTGCGGGCCATGGTCTTCTTCATGGCCATCGTGGTCGCCTACGTGCCCGAGGGGCTGCTGGCCACCGTCACGGTGAGTTGGGGAGGCCGAAGAGGGTGCAGAGAGCTGACAGGCCCGTCCATCTGTCCATCCACCCCGGCGTCCTTCCAACACCTCCCTCTCTGTCCATCTCTCCAATCACCTCCCTCCCCGCCTTCCCATCGTCCACCCCGGCTGCCGCCCTGGTCTCCAGCTACTGAGCACTCACTGCGGACTCAGAGACGAGCAGGCCAGGCTTGGCCGGTGGAGGCTGAGTTCAAATGGCCTTCGACAGTCAGTGTCCAGCCCGCGATCCCGCCAGCGAAGGCGCCGAGAATGTTGTTTGCCATTTGATTCTGTTAAGAGAACTAAGAGAACTTCAGCCGGGCCAGCTTGGAGTGGCTTCTGGCTGCGTCTGTCTGGGCAGGGTGGGGGGCATCCCCAGTCGAAAGCAGAGCTGGACAAAAGCGTGGGGCCGAGGAAAAGCCCGAGTTATGCCAAGGAATGCTGCGTGCAGGGCGCCGTGGCCGCTCTGGCCCCGCAGAGCTGCGAGAGGAGGGAAGGGGCTGGACACTGGGAATGGCCCCGACCCCCGCGTTTCCCACCCTGCCCCCCAGGTCTGCCTGTCCCTGACGGCCAAGCGGCTGGCCAGCAAGAACTGTGTCGTCAAGAACCTGGAAGCCGTGGAGACACTGGGCTCCACGTCCGTAATCTGCTCCGACAAGACGGGGACCCTCACCCAGAACCGCATGACCGTGTCCCACCTGTGGTTCGACAACCACATCCACACAGCAGACACCACGGAGGACCAGTCAGGTGGGGCTGGGGGGCAGGGACTCCTCGACAGACAGGAGCGGAGGCTGCTGCAGAAGCTGGGAGGGCTTTGCCGTAGGGGGACTCGATCCCTTCCGGGTGGGGCCGGGTCTTGGCCCAGGGGGGTCAAAGCCGGAGGTCTGTGAAGGGCTTCGGTGCCCGGTCTGGAAGGAGACTGGCTCCTGGGTCTGCAGGGAAGGCTCAGGCCGGGTATGAGAAGGCGTTTGGGTCCCACTCGGGTCTGGGGAGATTTCCGGTCCTGAATCTAGGGGCCGACTGCCATGGGAAAGCGGCTGCTTGGGGGCTGAGACCAAGGCAGAGTCCCCTCGCGCTCCAACCCGACTCCCGCCCCCTCAGGGCAGACGTTTGACCAGTCCTCAGAGACGTGGCGGGCGCTGAGCCGCGTGCTCACCCTGTGCAACCGCGCTGCCTTCAAGTCAGGCCAGGACGGGGTGCCGGTGCCCAAGGTGAGGGGGGCAGGGGGCGACTGGGCGATCCCGGGAGCCTGAGGCAGTCGGGTCGCGCCTGACACCTGGCTCCGTTCCCAGCGCATCGTCATCGGGGACGCCTCGGAAACCGCGCTGCTCAAGTTCTCGGAGCTGACGCTGGGCAACGCCATGGGCTACCGCGAGCGCTTCCCCAAAGTCTGCGAGATCCCCTTCAATTCCACCAACAAGTTTCAGGTGTGCAGCACCGACGCCCGGCCCGGAGACCGGCCCCTCCCACACGGAGTCCCGCCCGCCTTAGGCCGTGCCCACCTTCAGGGCTGGCCTTCGGCGGCAGCGGCGCATTGCTCTCGGTACCTGCCTTGCCAGAGCCAAACGTCACCCCCACTTCTTGTCCCGCCCACCGTCAAAGCGCACCCGCGGCAGGCCACGCCCACAGCACCTTAGTCCCGGGCTCTCCTCCAGTTCTCAACGAGGCGGGGGGCGGGAGTAACTTGCCACTCAAATTCCGCCCCACGCCGGCTCCGGACTCCCTGTCTGTTCAGTCCCGGCTCGCAGGACGCTGACTACAGCCCTGGCCCGCCCAACCCTTAGTCTCAACCAATGACCTGCCCCGCCGCCAGCCCTCACCTTCAGGCCCCTGGGGCCGGCTCTCCAGGCTCTCCCCGCGCGTGGTCAGCCCCGCCCTTCGCCCCGGCCCGCCCCATCTCCCGGTTCAAGTCCACGACCCCCTCTCCTCCATGCCCACAGCTGTCCATCCACACCCTGGACGACCCGCGGGATCAGCGCCACGTGCTGGTGATGAAGGGCGCCCCCGAGCGCGTGCTGGAGCGCTGCAGCTCCATCCTCATCAAGGGCCAGGAGCTGCCGCTGGACGAGCAATGGCGCGAGGCCTTCCAGACGGCCTATCTCAGCCTGGGAGGGCTGGGCGAGCGCGTGTTGGGTGAGACCCCAGGTCTGCAGACGGGAAAAGGCTGTGTGTAGCTGACACAGACTCTGCCCACCCCGCCTGGCCAGCCCTGACCCTGACCTCCCATCCTGGCTGGCAGCTCTCCCATCCTGGCTGGCAGCTGACCTGCCCCGGTTCACACCTTTGGATTTCCCTGTCTCACCCCTGACCCTAGCCTGTGTCATAGTTCTGCCTTGATCCCCCCCTTCCCCACCTGTCTCCCCCAGACTTCCCCATCCTGACTTGACCTGTGAGCCCGATATTCCCCAGCTCTTGCCCCAACTGATGACCTGGCCTTGCTTTTACCTCCGCCTTTCAGCCTCCTCCCCTCTACCCTTTGACCTTCCCCAGCCCCTGTCTCAAGACTCCCCAATCTTGTCCTGACCTTGGACCTCTGCCAATTTTTGCCTCGGCTCCTTAAATTTCTCTAATCCTTACTTGAACTTTGTAAGACACAGACCTGTGGTCCGATTCTGGGTCTTTCACTTGACTAGCTGTGTCACGCCTGCTAAGCGTTGTTCCCTTTCTAAGCCTCATTTACTGGGTGAGGGTCTAACAGTCTCACAGGGCGGCTGTGAAAATGCTTCAGATACTGTGGAGGAAGAACTCAGTCAGCACAGGCCGGGCATTCACAGCTGCTTGATGCCAGGAGCCTGGTTATTTTACTGATTTCCGTTTTCTGGCCAGGCTTCTGCCAGCTCTACCTGAATGAGAAAGATTACCCTCCTGGCTTTAATTTCGACGTGGAGGCCATGAACTTTCCCACTAGCGACCTGTGCTTTGCGGGGCTTGTGTCCATGATCGACCCACCCCGGGCCACTGTCCCTGACGCCGTACTCAAGTGCCGCACGGCGGGCATCCGGGTATGCCATGGGGCGAGGGCCGGGCAGGGGTGAGAAGAGGATGGCAGTATTTGGGGTTGAGGAACTTGTGGCAGAAACCCACCAGAAAATGGCTTGAACCCCAAAAGGACTATGCTGATTCATGGAACTGACAAATTCTGGGGAATGCCGGGATCTTTGTTTTGTCTCCTGTGTCCCAGGCGCATCCAGGTGGTCGTGATTGTTGACCCCGTGCGTGAGTGCGAGCAGACGTTCACAGAGAGGATAGGGAGATCGAGCCGATCTCGAGGGGTCAAGATCTGTTGGTTCCCCCCCCAGGTGATCATGGTGACAGGGGACCACCCCATCACGGCCAAGGCCATCGCGGCCAGCGTGGGCATCATCTCGGAAGGCAGTGAGACGGTGGAGGACATTGCTGCCCGACTGCGCATGCCCGTGGACCAGGTTAACCGGAAGTAAGCCCCCTCAGTCCTCTGCGGTCCTCCCCACACCCTATGCCGGCGGAGACCCCAGCGATGCCCTCCCTCGCAGGGATGCCCGTGCCTGCGTGATCAATGGCATGCAGCTCAAGGACATGGACCCATCCGAGCTGGTGGAGGTTCTACGCATGCACCCCGAGATGGTGTTCGCTCGCACCAGCCCCCAGCAGAAGCTGGTGATTGTGGAGAGCTGCCAGCGACTGGTGCGCCCCGGCCGAGGAGGGCAGCAGGTGCGCTGGGCTGGCCCTGGGCCGGCCTCTCGCTGACCTTCTGCCCTCCTGTCCCCGCTCCCTGCAGGGTGCAATTGTGGCTGTGACAGGGGATGGCGTGAACGACTCGCCAGCCCTGAAGAAGGCAGATATTGGCGTGGCCATGGGCATCGCTGGCTCTGACGCTGCCAAGAATGCAGCCGACATGATCCTGCTAGATGACAACTTTGCCTCCATTGTCACGGGCGTGGAGCAGGGTCTGGGCCGGGTCAGAGGCGGGGGCAGGCACGCGGGCACAGGAGGAGGTAGGCTGCGAGGAGGCTGAGCGCCCCTGTACCTCCACAGGCCGACTGATCTTTGACAACCTGAAAAAGTCCATCGCCTACACGCTGACCAAGAACATCCCCGAGCTGACGCCGTACCTCATCTACATCACAGTCAGCGTGCCCCTGCCCCTGGGGTGCATCACCATCCTCTTCATAGAGCTCTGCACCGACATTGTGAGTCCACAGCCCTCGCCCTGCCCACACAGCGCCCCGGGCACGCGCTGGCACACAGACATGATGGCAGAGACCCCAGGACTCTTGTGGATGCGGAGGGAGGGTGGGAGGGAGACAGGTACACAGAGGAGAGAGACAGAGACAGAGAGGATGAATATCAGAGATAAATGCAGATGTTCTGATGGGGTTGAACACCAGGACAGATGTGGCCACGGATGTAGACTGGACATGCCAACACTCCTGACGGGCCAGGCTGACCCGCAGGTGTGGCCTGTGGTCTCGGCAGGTCCTGCCTCCGCCCTAGCCCTGCCTGCTGGAGCGGGGGGAGGGGAAACCAGCAAGCTGGGAGCAGGGGTCCAGGCCAACCCTTAACCCTGGTTCTGCTCCCGGCCAGTTTCCCTCTGTGTCCCTGGCTTATGAGAAGGCCGAGAGTGACATCATGCACCTGCGCCCACGGAACCCGAAGCGTGACCGGTTGGTCAACGAGCCCCTGGCGGCCTACTCCTACTTCCAGATCGGTGAGCGCCCGACTCCCGCCTGGACCTGGGCTCGGGCTTGTCCTGAGTCTCTGTCGTCCACTGAGTCCCTCTCTGCACACTTTGGCTGCAGCCCCGCGTCTGGTCTCTGCCCAGGTCTGTTCATGCCCTTCTCTGGGTTGTTGCCTCCTTCTGTTTTAGGTTCTCCTCTGTCCCGACTCTGTCTCTGTATGTGCCCTGTCACTTACGTCCCTATCGGTCTTTCTTGGGGTCCTGGTCTCCCTGTGTCTCTGCTCCCCATGTCTGCTACTCTGGCTCCACGTCAGTTTGTGTGTCCCTGTCTCTGTGTCCCCATCTCTGCGTCTCCTCGTCTCCGCAGGCGCCATCCAGTCATTTGCTGGCTTCACCGACTACTTCACGGCCATGGCCCAGGAGGGCTGGTTCCCCCTGCTGTGTGTGGGGCTTCGGCCACAGTGGGAGGACCACCACCTACAGGATCTGCAGGACAGCTATGGCCAGGAGTGGGTGAGCACGCCACACCCGCCCCCACGTGCCCTTGGCCTGTGTCACCTACCCTGTGAGGCCACACTCAGTCCTCGGGGGGAGTCTGCGCTCAGCCAGAGCATCCCGGACACCAGGGGCTGCCAGGCCTGGGGCGGGGGCCTTCCCCACTACCATCTCGAGCTCCAAACCCTGCTCTGATGGCCTCAGCTGCAGATGGGTCCTGTCCCTGTCCTGATGGTGACGCATCAGGTGCGGAGCCAGCCCCTATCCTGTTATGCCCCCTGTAACATCGCTTACACGCAGCATTTGCATGCGTGACCGATTTTAATGAAGGCTCAGGACAAAGAGGGGCCAGGAGGTGTGTTCAGCTCGCCCTGGAGAGTTACAGGTCATGTTTCCTTCAAATAGTCACTGTCGTGGTTAAGAACACAGATTTGGGGCCAGACTGCCGGATTCATGGTCCCCCTCACAGTGTGTGACCAGGGAGAGTTCATTTGTCTCTCTGTGCCTCAGTATTCCCACCTGTACAATGGGGTGACTGCTACTGTCAATCTCAGTGACTTTCACAGTGTGGGCCCCTGGCCAGTGGCATCAGCATCATGTGGGAACCTGTTTGAATTGCAAATCCTCAGTCCCCATCCTAGACCCCTGGGTCAGAATCTCTGGGAGGGACCTGGAAGTCTGTGTTAACCTGCCTTCCGGGGGCTCTGAGGCATGCTGAGGTTTGAGTCCACCCCAGAGGATGACTGGGAGGACTCAGTGAGGTAACTCCATACCTGGTGCACAGTTAAGTGTCTCCTACACAGAGCTGGCACTAAAAATAATTGTATGGAAGAAACGGGCTAAGAGTGGCTGCCCTTTTCAGTGGGGCACGCACCTATTCCCCTCTGAACGCCGCACTCATTTTTTGCCTTCTACCTTGTTCTGGAGTCACTGGCCCTTGCCACGACTGCCTCAGTATCCCGATCCCCTTTCCCAGGCCCCTTCTTTAGGGTGCCCAGGCCATTCTACATTGCCCCTTTCATATGAAAGTCACTGATTCGGGCGCTGACATCCACACCGATAGACCGACGTGCCTGGGCCCCCACTCCAGCATCCTGCCAACCTGGCGGGTCCTCTGTCTCTCCTCTCCTCCCCACCCCTGCGCGCATGGCTGGCTGTAGAGGTGCTCCGCCTGGCTCAGGCTGCTTTTGTCCCCCTGGCCCGCAGACGTTCGGGCAGCGCCTGTACCAGCAGTACACCTGCTACACCGTGTTCTTCATCAGCATCGAGATGTGCCAGATCGCCGACGTCCTCATCCGCAAGACGCGCCGCCTCTCTGCCTTCCAGCAGGGCTTCTTCAGGTGTCCCTGGCCGTCCCTGCCCTGCCTCGCTCTGCCCTCTGGGTCCTGGTCCCAGCTCCCGTCAGATCCTGACCGGGGGTTGTTGCAGTCAGCAAACACCAGCCCAGATGTGCCAGTGCCAAGTGTTAACGCCTCTCCCGGTAACTGGCCAACAGCTCTGGCCACACGCCTCTTGGCGGCCGTCCGCTCAAGCCCAGGGCCACGCCTCCTGTTGGAGGCGGGGCCGCTCCGGCTTAAATGGCTTAGGATGGGCTCGCTGTGGATGACGTCCAGCCTCGTCTGACCCAGTCCTCTCAGCTCCATCTGGCGCCCAAGTCCTGATAGCCGTCCATGTCCGGTCCTCCACTCTGAGCCCGTCCCGCCCCTCCTGCAGGAACAAGATCCTGGTCATTGCCATCGTGTTCCAGGTCTGCATCGGCTGCTTCCTGTGCTACTGCCCGGGGATGCCCAACATCTTCAACTTCATGCCCATTCGGTGAGCACCTGTGGGTGTGGGCAGAGGGGCGGGTCCGTGGCTCCCAGACCAGGAGATGGCCCTCACCGTGCCATCGCACCTGTGCTTCCAGGTTCCAGTGGTGGCTGGTGCCCATGCCCTTTGGCCTCCTCATCTTCGTCTACGATGAGATCCGGAAACTTGGAGTTCGATGTTGCCCGGGGAGTGAGTGTGGACCCGGGGGGCCGGGGGTGGGGGTGGGGCTGAAAGGTCTCAGAGCCGCCCCGAACTTTGATCTTCAACACTCAGTCACCAAGCCCTTGGTGCTCCTTGTCTAACCACCCCTGACGCGTTAACTCTCAGCCCCCGGGCCCCACCTGACCTGCACCCTCAGTAGTCTGAACCCCTCTTCTCTCTCCCCAGGCTGGTGGGATAAAGAACTCTACTATTAGAGGGACTCCTGCCTTCAAGTCCTCCCTGCATCCACCATAGCCAGGTGGGGCTGGACTCATGGGACCCCCTGGACAGCCACCGAAACAGCCGGGCAATCGAGTCCTAGCCCCGCTGTCTGCTCCTGCAGCCCACGGCACCTCAACAGGACCTTCCCTCCCCTGGCCCACGCACGAGGGGCGCACCCTCCTGGAGAAGCCAGCCCCCCGCCTGTCCTCTGGCTGGCCCTGGGGAAGTTCCTCTTTGGGCTGGCCGGGCCTTGGATGGAGAGTAGGAGCAGCAGCTCCTGCAAAGTGGGTCTTTCTCTAGGACCGCCGGGGGGGGGGGGGTGTCGTCTAAACACTCCTATTCGCACGTCAGTAATAAAGCAGCTCCTGTGGACTGTGTTTTGTTCAGTGCTGGGCGCCATCTTCACTGCCTGAGCCCCTGGGGCCCCTGCACCCTACAGCTTTGGAGCTCCCTGTTCAGGGCTGCACCTCCAGTTCCTAGAACACAGCCTGGCACGTGGCCGGTCCTCAGTGTTCCCTGAGGAGTGAACCCCGTTTCTTGCCTAGCATTGTAACACAGGGTTCCTTTATCCACACCCCCAGTCATATCTCCTCCTTCAGGCTCCCCTTTAGCACCCATTCTCCCTCTGGGGAGGCTCCTTGACACAGGTGTCAAAATCTGTCCCACACGAAGACTGTCTCCGCCTGCTCTCGACTGCACTTGCTCCTGCCTCTGCCGTGGGCGCCCTGTCACCGGCTAGTCCCTCGCCAACTCCTGGAGCCTCTCAGAGCTCACCCCAAAACCTGACTCTCCAGCTGCTGGAAAGCCCCATCCCAACCCCGCCACACTTTCCTAGTCCCATGTTTGAGTCAGGGCCCCAGGTTTTTCCTCTTCACCACAATCCCCCCCACCCCGCACCCCACCCCAGCAGCTTCAGTTCTGACTGAAGCCCTGATTTGCCAGCCTCCAGCCTCACCCTGAGGGGACCCTCACTGACCTCCGCATCCTCCTCTAACCTCGCTCCCATCTCCTGTTCCATCAGGTGGCTCCTTCCCTCTGGGACACAAGCCCCAGACCCGTCACCTCCCCAGCCCCTGGGAAAACACAGGCACACCGCCCTCTGGTCCCCACCACCTCTTTGCTTCTAGCCACTCTCCTCCTACACCCACCAGCCAGCCTTCTACTCTTGGTCTCCCCAAGATCTTTCTAGAGCTGAACCTGCCTGTCCTTTCCCTACGTAGAACTCTCCATGGCTCTCCAGTGCACGATGTAACGCCCCAGCCCAGCCTTCAGAGCCTGCGACCAGGCGCCGGCTGGCTGCTGCAGTCTCACAGCCCCCCAAGTGTGCTGCAGTTGTTTTGCTGCCAGGGCCAAGCCCGTTCTGGCCCCAGGGCGAGACGCTGCCTTTTCCCTGTCCTGTGAACTCATCCTCTACATGTCAGCTCACCCATCCCCTGCCTGGCGGGCGGCAGCTCTCGTTTTCCCAGCACAGCCCTGCCGGAGGCAGTCCAGCTCATCAGCCCCACCACGCCAACCAGGTGTCCCCCGCCACGGCCCTTATGCCTCCGGCCTGTGCGCCTTCCTCTCAGCCCCAGCTACTCTGGTGTCTCCCGGAGGCCCGTGAAAGCCACGGTTATGTGACAGCCATGGGTAGGTGGCTTGGCCCAGAGTCCCTGGCCAGCAGACTGTTGAATGGTCGTTTCTGTGACTTTCACTTGTCCTGACATGTCATCACTGCCTAAGTGGGGTACGGATGGGAGGTGTGGGAGGAAGTCACCCATTACACGTCACCCAGGTGGGCTAGGGAGTGCCTCACTTACTCCCTTTCACATCCAAGTCAGGGAGACCAATCTCTGACCTCCCCACTCACTCCCGACACCTACCGGCCGGTGATTATGAGGGCGAGGAGGAGGGAGTGGGCTTAGATGTGGCAGCCCCCTCGAGGGTAAATGTTCCGCCTGAAAATAAGATGCAGAACGCTTGGTCCTTTCCTAGCCCCAGGGTTAAATAACATTATGGTAGGAGCTCAACAGCTTGGCGGAGAGGATGGGGGGGGAGGGGCGCAGTTACCCCAAGCTCCGGGGATCCCACTGGGAACAGCAGGAACTGGGGACAGCCTCCCCGGGTGGGCGGTACTGGTGTCAAGGTGGCGCTTAAGCATTCATTCAAAGCCCTGCTTCTGATACATCCCACCTGAGGAGGGGGACGGAACGGGACAGGGGTCTGGCCTCGCGAAACCAAGGAAGGGCAGGGTGGGGGTGGCATCCCAGACAACAGCCAAGTTGGTGGGAGCAAGTGCTCTGCTACTTGACTGTAGCTTCCCTGAGACTAACGCCAAGATCTGACCTGAGCGCCAAAGAACTGAGTCAAAGCACGGAAGAGTCAGAATCACAAAGACCTGCCCCAAGAGCAAAACCAAGAGTCAAGGGGTCGGGCTGTTCAGTGTGCAATGGGGAGCCCAGATGTCTGTAAGCAGGGAGAGTGAACTAGGGTGATGGGGGTTTCAAACAGATCCCCTGGGCTGCCATACAAAGGGTGGATCAGTGGGGGAGATCGGAGCTGGAAGTCTAGAGAAAAGCCCATGTAGAAGAGTCAGAGTGAGGCTGTAAGAAGCCCCCAAGAACCTTCTGTTAGGTTCACGCTCCTCTCTCACTTGTTCCCCGAAGGCCCTCATCTCTGCTTCTACTCAGAGATCACCTACTTCCAATCCTCAGCTTTCCCTGGGGAAACAAGAAGCCGAGACTCTGTCCCTAGAACAGAAGCCAGAAGGGGGTTCCTGAACCCAGGTGAGCATGAAACTGATATGACAGTTTCAGAGCGAGAAATGGAGGCAGAAACAAATTTCCAAATACTGTTTACTTAGCTCAAACCTGGAAACAGGCAAAAGGTATGTGGTGTCTGGGATACCTCGCCTAGGAGTGCACATTGACAACAGCGACATACAGGGCCAGGGTGCTGAGAGCTAGCAGCCCTGTCACCACCGCTCGGGCCAGCAGTGCTGTCCAGCTGCCCAGGGAACAGAGGTGGACAAAGGTCCTGTGGGGAAACAGCACAATGAAGGAAGGAGAACATAAATCCCCCCTACCCATCGTACCTCAAATCCAGCCCAGCTTACTCCATGACAAAGGCTTTATAGACACTAAGGAACATCAGCAGGAGGACTGCCGGTCTGAAAGTGTGGTACAGGTCATAGCGCGTTATCATCCAGACCTGGGCAGATGCAACGATGTAATGGACCTGGAGGGAGGCAGGGAGTCAGGGCCAGGTCTTGGGGAGGAACGTAGCAGCACAAAAGGCGTGTGCAGGAGAGCAGGGACGCGTACCAGGCTGATGTTGGAGTCGATGCTCATCTGGATGTATTTCCAGTCAAACTCAATGCCCCGGGCTCCAACCCAGAGTGGGATGCAGCTGAGAAGGCAAGGAGGGGAGTCTCTAGTATCCAGACAACCTCAGCACCCAGAATCTGAGCCCCCACCCTTCAGCACCCCTTTGGAACCCAGGTGTCCTCTCTCAGAAATCTGGGCTCCAGGCTGCTGCACACACCGGGACATAATGAGCTCCGCTGTGGCCCAGCCCAGGGCGGCAACCATGATCTTGTACTCCCCCTTGCCGGCATTCCGGGACATTACGAGGTTTAGGCCTATCAGGTCTGCCACATCCACGCTAGCCTTCATGAACTCCTGTGGGTGAGGGTGAAGCTTGAGTAAGCACAGGTGCCAGAGGGCCCACCCCGATCCCTCCCTCCTCTCCCTGGCCCCACGCACCCCAATGAAGTCATAGATGCCACCTTCCCAGGTGGGAAAGAAAGTGGCCAGAAACAGCATCTGAAAAGAGAAAGCAGAGAGGTCACCTCAAGGTGAGGGAATCAACCACGTGGGTCTTGTGAGAAGGTGGTGTGTGTATGTGGAGGAAAGAACCTTGGGGTTCTGGGGTCATGTGAGAGCGGGACCACCACACAGGAGCCAGGTAACAGAATGAGGGGAGATAGAGGGCAGAACACCCGTCCCTGAGAATGCTGAAGTATGAGTCATGTGGCGATCACAGGGGATCACAGGTCCAGGGAGGTGCTGTGTTAGCAGCACTGTGTGGGCCTTAAGGGTTAGTGAACAGCTGTTAATACCACCAAAATCCCTCTTAACCACACAGCTGAGTTTGCTCCATTTTACTAAGAATGTCAAGCAAAAGTTGCTTCAAGACCTCTCCTCCTCAGGTTCCATTCCTTCCAAAGTCGTCTTCTGTGGATATTCGGGAACGTCCCTACGCCGAGTCCCGAGGGCTGTCCCACCCGGGGGGATCCGAGCGGGGGCGGAGCCTTGGGTCTGGTGAGCTTGGGGGCCAGCCGCATGGGGTCCGGGCGGCCCTCACCTTGCACAGCTGCACGAAGAGGTAGGTGACCCCGGCCTGGACACACTTCCAGAAGGCATTGTACTCGGACCTGCAGGAGCGGAGGGTGAGGGGTCGGCCCGGGCCCGTCCTCCCCGCCCCGCGGCCGCCCCGCACTCACAGGCCGCTGCACTTGTACGTAATGAAGTAGGGGAAGTAGGCCAGGGCGAAGCAGTTCCCGAAGTGAAACAGCGTCATGGCGCCAGCCGCCCGGCCCGCGGAGGGGCGCGGCGGGGTCTCGAAGCGTGGGTGCCCGCCTCAGCCCTTGGCGCCCGAGCCGGGGCCTGGCGCCCACCTGCCTCCGCCGCGGCCCGCGCGCGGCCTTCTGGGAGCGCAGCCCCGGCCGGCGCCGGTGAGTGACGTCACGAGGGGCGGGGCCGGAGCGGCTTGCGTTCCAGTGGGAGACGGACGGGATAGCCGGGTGGGCGCGGAGACGGGACGTTGCTTTTTTTTTTTTTTTAGTGTTTTTATTTCACCATTGGCCAGTGGCGCAGGCCTTTCACGCCGCGCGCCCTCCTTCCCCCCGAGGGCACGAGTGCGGGAACGGGAGGTACAGGTTGGGGTACGAGAGCGCGGGGAGGTATAGAAGACAGGGGCCATTCTGCTTCATTGGTCTCGTTTGAACATGTAGATGAGGAGATCGACAACTCGGTGACTGTAGCCATACTCGTTGTCGTACCTGGGAAGGAAGGAGAGAGGTTAGGGGTCAGGGGATCCCTCCTGATCACCCCTAGTCTCCTCCACATTCTGTGACTCCTCCTCCCTTACCAGGAAATGAGCTTCACGAAGTTGTCGTTGAGCGCAATGCTGGCCTTAGCATCGAAGATGGACGAGTGGCGGTCGCTGAGAAAGTCCGTGGAGACCACCTGGGTGACAGAATTGCACAGATTAAGTGTGGGTGGCCGAGCAGGGACTTCTAGCCGGGCTCTTCTGCCCACTGTCCGTCCGTTCTTCTGTCATACCTGGTGGAGCCCTGCTTTGCTTTTGCAGCGGCAGGGTTTGGAGAAGGCAGATGGGGCTATGCTGGTGGGGACTGATGGGAGGACACAGACCTCAGCCGCCTGAGACCCCACTTCCCGGAATAAGGTGGGCACTTGGAATGGGTTATGCAGAGACCCTCTCAGGGGACAAGGAGGATCTGGCCAATTCAGGCCCCTCACCACAATGTCTGAGGTGGAAGATGCAGCAGCACAGAGGTTCATAAGGCGTGACCACAGTGCGTGGCAGGCCCAGGGAAGGCTTTAAGCACTGGGGGTGATTTCTTTATAAAACAAGATCCTGGCGGCTGCATGAGGGTGAACCTGCAGGAGCTAAAGGAGGGAGGCAGCACCAGGGTGGAGCACAAAGATGGCACTCCTGGAAGTGAAGGGATGGTGACATCCACCCCCACAGGGGAAACACCTGGCCATGGCCTGCCTGGAGCAAGTATTAAAAAATGGGAGCTGTTCTCTTGTTCATTAAGCACATATTAAGCATCTGCTTTGTGCCAGGCCCTGGAGCTAGGCAGGTAAAAAGATAGTCCCTAATCTCTGCTTTCATGAAGTGCACACACTGGCAGGGTCAACAGTGACTGAAATGCAGGGCCATAAAAGGAATTGCTGAGGGAGGTTGGTTGATTTAGAGACTTGGAGGAGGTGGGACTACTTGGCCTTCTGGGGAAAAGCTTTCAGACCAAAGGAACAGTAAGTGCAAAGTCCCTGAGGCAGGGAGATCTGACCTTCCCGTCTCTGAAGTTCCTATCTTGATACATTGCCAGCAGTTCCTTGACAGAAGAAACCACACTCCCTCCCCAGGGGTCCCTCTCCTCTGTCCCTACCTCATCCTCTGTGTAAGCCAGGATGCCGGCCAGAGGCCCCTTGGCTGCTGCTTTTATGGCCTCCTTGATGGTCGAGAATGGGGTCGACTGGGCCAGACGGCAGGTCAGGTCCACGACAGACACGTCTGGGGTTGGCACCCGGAACGCCATTCCTGTCAGCTTCCTGGAGCATCCCATGTGAGGATGGGAGTCAGAACCCAGAGACTTCTCCGTCCATCTCCCCTTGTCACTCAAGGATAGACACCTCAAGGATTGGGGGCCAGCCCTGTCCCCGGGGTATGCTCCCCACCCTGGTCGCAGCTTCCTGCCCTCATACCCTTGAAGTTTGGGGATGACTTTTCCTACGGCCTTGGCAGCCCCTGTGGAGGCTGGGATGATGTTCTGGTGGGCACCGCGCCCATCTCGCCAGGCCTTCTTCGATGGCCCATCTACTGTCTTCTGGGTGGCAGTGTAGGAATGGACTGTGGTCTTGGGGAAGAAGAGGGCCAAGGTGAGGCCTTTGCGTGCCTAAGTTCCCCGGCCTCTTGCCCACACCCGAATGTGGAGGCTGGCGGGACCACCACCACAAGCCAGGGCCCACAGGTCTTAAAAAGACTTCCCTGATGGGTCTCTCTCTGAAACCAGTTGCTCTGTTGCCGGCACATCCTAACAAGCCCTGGGAACAGGAGCTTGGTTCTCGTTGCCCTCCCACCTATTCCAGCCCCTCTCCGCCACTCACCATCAGCCCTTCCACGATCCCAAATTGCTCATGGATGACCTTGGCGAGCGGGGCCAGGCAGTTGGTGGTGCAGGATGCATTGCTGAAAGGGCCCGGGTGTGCAGGGGCATTGTGAGAGGGTCACAGGGTACCTTCCACCCTCCCCTTTTGAGGTGTACACACAGGCCTAGTTTTGTGAAAAGTCAGGATGGGGATGAAGGGGATCAATGGGGGTCTCAGAGAGGAGGAGGCACCAGAGGTGCAGTTGGAGCCAGCTCCCTAAGTGTGTTTCCCAGAAGTCATGCATCTCTAACAGTTTGAGGTAACATTAATGTAATGGCCATTAAGACTCCGGGGAGAAGGAGATGGGTGTGGACGCAGCACTGGGGTCAGGTGGGAGTTGGGGTGAGGGTCCCTCCCTACCATACACTGGCGTGTCCTCCATAGCCCACCCACACTCTCCAGAATGGGGCTGCCCGTTACCTGACAATTCTCATGGAGCCAGGGTTATATTCCTTTTCGTTCACCCCCATGACAAATGTGGGTGCATCCGGTGAAGGTGCGCTGATGACCACACGTTGGGCGCCTGCCTCGAGATGTTTCTAGGGAAGCAGCACAGGTGTCATGAGGTGCTCCTTATGTCACACCCCAGCTGGTCCTGGGCACCCCCTCCCCACTTACCGAAGCTTTGTCTAAGGTCAGGTACACGCCTGTGGACTCTACCACATAGGGGCTCCCGACGGACCTCCAGGGGATGTCTTTGGGCTGGTCGCTGTGGAGGGTGGCAGCTGTGAGTCTCTGCCCTGTATGGCCTCCCCTCCATAGTCCATGACCTTGACCATTTGAAAGGCTGACGGGACACCTGCCCACCTGCCCTGCAGCCGCGGGTCACCTTACCCACGCAAGCTGCCCCGATGGGCTCTGCCCTGAGTCCTTGCTTCTTGCTGTCCCTTTTGTGTCTGCGCTACGCCTGGGCACAGCTGCCACCTCCCTGACTCAGGCCTCAACCCCTGGGGGGGAGGGGCATCCTGATTATCCCCTCCCCCGAAGGCGAGGCCATTACTCCCAGTCCCCAACAGTGACCCCTCTTGCCTTAACCACCCAATTCCTGCAGTGGGGAGCCTGCTGCGGGGGCAGGGCTGGTCCCTGAAGACACTCCTACCCCAGAGAGGCTCCTGCAGCCAGGACTGGAGTCTGAGGCCCCCTTGGGGCCGTGGTGGCTGGTGGTTTACATCGTAAGATTTGTTTCCTTTTTCTTAAATGTACATCTTTATTGGATATTTTATCATACGTTTGTGTTCAGAACATTGAATGTCAAATATTGCTCTTCTTGACTTTACACAAGAACAATAAAAGGATAAGCTAGTTTATGAACTGTCTTCTCCCTCACTGGCTTCATGGCAGTATTTGTGTCTGTCATCACTCGTTAGTGTCTCTTCTAGGCCACACCAGGGCAGCAGGACCGGGTCTAATTCCTTTGCCTTGAAACTGCTCCCCCCAGGAGAGGTTCAGTCAGTGTTTGTGGGGTTTTTTAGTCATTCTACACAGGCGTCCTGAGCACCCACCATATGCTGTATCCTGTGGGCTTTTTCTGTACTGGACGCATCTAACTCTCCCAACCTGAGTAGTGTTCCTGGCACTTTGGCGCCAAGGTCAGGGCAGAGATGGAGGGGGGAGGTGGCAGAGCTGGCCTGGCCTTGGGTCTGCACTCCAGCTACGCTGCCAGACTGAATGAGTGAATGAATGCATGAATGAATGAATGAATGAATGAGGGGCTTCCTTCTATCCCCTGCGCCACCACATAGTTTCTCTCCCTGGTCATCTGCTCTGTCAGGTCACACTTTTCATCATTTGACCTGACTGGCCCTTCTCTGATGGCTTCCCCCTCCACTTCTTGTCTTCCAAGTTTGGCGGCACTTCCATGAATTCCTCTGTAGCCATTATTGAGTTGGTATGGGGAAGAGTCAGCATCCAGGACACCCCAGCCTCTTCCCCTCGGCCGTCACAGGCCCTACCCTCTGTCCAGAGAGCTGTTCTGAGGATTCCATTCATTCATTCATTCATTCATTCATTCATTCATTCTTTAAGGAAGTACTGAGTCTAGTAAAGAGCTGGAGCCTATCTCTGCTGATGCCAAAGCCACACTGGTGACACAAACTGACAGCCCTCCCTGCAAGGAGGCTGAGGCCTTGTGGGAAAGTGCCCTTCCCCATGCTCCCCGTGCACCTGTTAATGCCAGCTGCGGGCTGATATCATCCCCATCAGATTCTGAGGAAACTGAGGCTGGGGAAGGTCAATCCATTACCCAAGGTCACCCAACTAGAGAGGGGGGGAGCCAGGTACACACACACACACACACACACACACACACACACACACACACAACGTGACTTATGCCCACAGTCCACAGTGTGGTGTGGGAGAGTGGGCCTCTGCTGAGCTCACCAGAGAAGGCGGTATCTGCGTGGGGGCAGCTGTAGGGGGACCAGGAAGGGATAGGACGAAAGCTGCAAGTGGCAGAAACGACGGTGCCGTGGGCAGGCAGGAGAGGGCATGAGGTCAAGCAGTGCCTCCCACTCTCACTGACTCCAGTCTTTGCCTCCACTCGCCCTCCCCGCACTGCACCCAGCTCACCCCTTCATCGCACAGACTCCAACAGGAGACCTGCTGTGAGGAGCACTGGGAAGGCTGCGGATCTTCCCTGGGGTTGGCGGGTGCCAGGCTGCTTGTGCAAGTGTGTGCAAAAGTCAAAGGCAGCCAGGGGCACAGCAGCAGGGAACACTTACTTTGAGACCTAACGTAGGTTTACTCTCTCCAACTTGGTCAATTTAAATTTTTTTTTTTGCTGTCTTGAAAATGTTTGTATTTGAAACGTATTAAATATCTAATGTTATTGAATTAAAGATTCTAAACATGTTTTTCAAAGCAAGAACCACTGGCGTAGTAAGGAGTCAGCATTGCCCGGGGGTGAGCAGAGCTGGCTCAGCACCTCAAGAGGTGGATGGCACGTGGCTGAGGTGACAAATGCCTGCAGGGGTGGGAGGTGGGGTGCTGGGGGTGGGGTGCCATCTGGAGCTGGGATTTTCTTAGAGTGATGGGAAGTCACTGGAGGATTTAAGTAGGGGAGTAACTGGGTTCATCTAATATTTTAATTTTTTAAGTTCATTTGATTATTTTCATTATCATTGTTTAAATATCTTTTCTATCTATTTGTAGATATAAAAGAAAGTATGAGTTCTTTATGCTTGTAGCTCTAATAGAACCATAAAACCAAAATAAATGTTAACTTTAACAACAGGAAAAGTACATAAACAATAAAAGTTACGTCACCACTACTCCAAAGCAAAGCTAAAGGTACGACAATTATTGCTCTAGTTGCCGACAGTCAGCGTTCCTACACCACTGTGTTCATCTGATGTTTTTAAAAGACTGATGTGTAGGAACCGAACGGAAGCTGCCTCGCCATGTCCTGGGAAGGGAGAGGGGTACATGTGGGGATTAAAGGGGAGCCAAGAGTTGAGTTCTAGCCATGTTGTTGACAGACTTGTGAGAAAACATGCAAGTGTGCGTTAAGTACAAGGTGCTTGGATTACAAGGGGCATCTTCCTAGGTGAGTGCTTCTTGGTCATTTTGGGATGAACGACTTCTCCGACAGCTTCTCTGCAAACCAGTACCCAGGGGCGCATGCGCACAGCTTGGGGGAGTTATGAACCCCATGTCATTGGCTGGAGCCCACCCTCGTCATCTCTGTCCTCAGCTTGGTATGCCGCAGGCCAGCTTCAGCGGGCGCCCTTACCACTGGAAGACGCTGATCTCCTGGTTATCCACGATCAGCTGGCCGTTCTTGCATTCTACTTTCCCCTTGTATCGGCCGTGGGTGGAGTCGTACTTAAACATGTACACCTGCAGGGGACAGAGGGCTCCTAGTTTGTGGGGGCAGGGGTGGGGGGGTATGAACATCTTCAGGGAGTCCCCACTTTGCAGATGGGAACCTTCCATAAAGCTTGCTTGACCTGCCCCCGCCACCCCTCCCTGCTGCTCACCATGTACTCGGGATCAATGAATGGATCATTCACCGCCACCACCTTCACCCCCTTCTCCAGGCAGGCACGCAGTACCAGGCGGCCGATGCGTCCAAACCTGTCCGGGAACACAGACAGTAGGGTCCTCAGAATCCTCAAGGGGGGCGGAGGAGGGGAGGGAAGAGAAGCGGGCAGCAGGAAGACACCCACTCGAGGAGACTGAGTGAGACTCCAGTCTGGGGGAGAAGCAGCCTCACCCTGTGTGGGCCACTGTTCTCTCTTGCCTGGATGGCCTTGCCAGACTCTTTACTGCTTCCCCCACCCATCCATCCCTTGCCCCCTTCCTAAGCTTGCAGCTGAATGGATCTCATAGAATGGTGGGTCTGATGATGTTTCTTAGCCCGAAAACTCCACAACTACCAGCAGAACCAACTCCAAAGTCCTTACCAGGGGCTACCAGGCCCTGCTGGCTTCCGACCGTCTTCCCTCCTCCCTGCCAGTTTGCTGCCCCCAGCCACGCTGACTTCCGGTCTGTCCTAAGCACGAGCTGCCGCCTCCCGTCCAGGGCGGTGGCTCACTGCCCAGCTGTCACTGAGGCCCATCCCAGTGTCATTTCCCAGAGGCCTTCCCTACTGCCCTGGCTCACACTGCCCCCTCCAGGCTTCCTGCACCCCGGTGCCAGGCTGTTCATAAAACACCACAAACTGACTTGTCCCTTACTGGCTTGTTGTCATCTTCCCACCAGAAGGCTGGCTCTCTGAGGGTGGAACCCGGGCTCCTCCAGGGTGGGCAGGAGGAGGGCAGTGACGGTGAGACTCAGGGAGATGGCCCCCGAGGACGGGCTAGACCCTAAAGCCTCAGAAGACTCGGGGCCACTTACCCATTGATGCCCACAGTTAGTATGGGCTTATTAGGCAGAGGTGGAGGCGGAGGTGGGGGTGGGGGTGGCGGGGCTTCCTCCTCTATGGGCTCAGGCTCTGGTTCAGGCTCCGGCTTTGGCTCAACCTTGGGTTCAGGTTGGGGTGGCGGTGGCGTTGGCGTTGGCGGTGGTCTGGCGACTGTTGGGGGAGGGTGGAATGAGCTGCTTCATCTGGTGAGAGTGAACCGTCTTTGCCCCCAGAACCCATTGCTGGCTCCTGGCGGCCAGCCAGCCAGCTCAGCGTGTCCCAGCCCTGCCTGGTCCACACAAGACCAGGGTGGACTTGCTCTGACATATCAACACCAGGCCCCCTTCCCTGGAAGAGTCTAATTCAGGGAGTCTGCATTTTTAACAATGGCTTGGGGGAGGGTCACTGCACCTCAGTTTCCTCTTCTGTAAAAGGGAGAAAACAGTACTTCTCTCAGGGGGTCCCTGTGAGAATTACCTGAGACCCTACAGGCAGTGTGAATACAGATGCTGAGAAACACTCCACACAACTTTGAGATACCTTTCAGATATCGTGTCGCTTAAAGATCATTTTCTGAACTTCTTGCTAATTGATCTCAGTGGTCCCCAAACTGTTCTGATGATAAGAATCACCCAAAGAGGGCATTTCCTAGGGGAATCTGGTTCACAAGGTCAGCACTGAGGTCCAGGAATCATGTTTTTATCCAGCCCCCCGGGTGACTTTTATCCTCAGAGAAGTATCAGAATTATGATACAGGTATATCAGAAATGTGAAAACAAATGGAAACGTCTAGCAGCTTCTGTTTGTCCAGGCCCACACACTCCCACTCCTGGGTTGCATTGAACACCCCAGTGCTTGGAGGCGTGGCTCTGAGTTACATAAGGACAGGAGGAGAGGAGGGAAGCAGAGGGGTGATGCGAGAGGGACAGCAGTCAGGGGGTTTCAAGCTGGGGTTCTGGTCTGGATGTCAGCCGTGGTTCGGCCACCTGCTACCTGTGTGCTCTTGGGCTGAACCTTCCTGCCTATGTCCTGGCATCTCATCTGACCCTCCGCCTTGGGCTGCTGCGAGGACGCACTGAGATCTCCCAGCCCACAAGTGGGTGCTGATTTTAACAGAGCGGAGGATTTGTAGTACAAAGAGTATCAGCCAGGAAGGATGAGAGGAGGGTTTGAGAGAGGCTGGAAGATGAAGTTGTGAGTTGCTTTTGGCTCCAGGATCAAAGGCACAGGGTGGTAGAGGAGGGGCTTGGCACTGGGGGGCAGCTGGCTTGGCTGTCTCGACCTCTCCATTCCGCCACAGACCTTGCGGCCTGAGGCTGGGCTGCAGATGTCTCCAGGAGCAGTGCAAGTTCGTGAGGGTTAGTCAGTGTTTATGGGTGGCAGCGACCCTGTGGTTACCGGTGACGCCATATGTTCCTGGGGGTTCTGTTTCTACTGTCACAAAAGCGGGAGCTTTATCCATCCGGATTAAGAGTATCTGACTTGGTGATACTCAGAAAGAAAGTATCACCAAGTATCACCAATGATCTCTTCAGGTTATTAACAGCAAATATTAAATGTTGGTCTACTATCAATAGTTTTTTGTTTTCCTCACAGCTTAATGTCAGATTTTATCATATGTTTTTGTTTAACTGTTAGCGTCACAGCTATTTAGCTAGGGATTGCAACTATGCTAAAAGACTGCTAAAAGAAATCTCCTCTCCCGATTTCCCCAGCCTTGCCCTGCCTTCCCCGCTCCTCTGGCCCACTTTAGGGGTGGGGTAGGCGGGCTGGAGCAAGGGCCGGGAAGGAAGAACCCAGAGGCGCTTCAGTGATGAAGCATCACCTGGTAGGGGAAACCAGCGCACAGGTGCCTTGGCTCCCAATTACAACGACACTCCCATTTCCTGGGTGCCACCATGGGCTGGGTGCTGGGATGAGCTCTTCATGTGCATCAGCTCACAGAATCCCATGACACATGAGCTGTAAATCCACTTTGTGGAGGGGAAACCGAGGCCCGAGGTCACGGAGTGATGATGAGCAGGTACAGGTTCTAGACTCCCAGTGATTAACCTGAGTGCTCTTGGGAATCCCAGGCCCTGGGGACCCTGCGGCCAGACCTAAGCCCCGCCCCCACGCCCCGCCCGCCCCGCCCCCAGCCCTGCGCCGCGGAGGCCGGGGGATAGCGTCTCCAGCGCTGAGACCTAGGGCAGTGGTTTGCGCTCGCTCCCTTATCTCAGCTGGTCTTTGTTAAATGGGGACGGTAAACACACCGGCTCAGCTGACGGTTATGAGGCTGTGACGAGGGCGCGCCCTTACAGCGATTGGCGTCGCCCCTGCGGTTTGCAATGTCCTCGCTCTCTGCGGGGAGATCAGAGTCCACCACTCTCAAAATATTCTCTTTGACCTGGTCCACACAAGCACCCCTTTCATGTGAAACTTAACTCCTCGAGGTTCTAACTCGCCTTAGAAATGTCCGTGAGCCGCGCTCTCCTCGCGACCCTCTGGTGCCAGTCTTGCCCTTGCCTTGCGGCCACCCCTCCCACCCACGGGATGCCCGCGTTTCTGCCACCACCCGTATAGAAACCACTCTGGCGGCAAACCCGTGGACGAAGAGGGTGGGGCTGGAGGGTGGGTGAGAGAGGGGGCGGGAGGCAACCAAGCGGTTCTTGCATGGAAGGGCCAGGGCGGCAGGTGGCGGCCCCACCCCGCGCCTCCTGCCTTGGCTGCGGACACCAGGAGGCGAGTGCTTCGTTGAAGGGGAGCTCGGGACCGAAGAGAGCCCTGTGTGGGGATAGGGGTGACCCCAGACCGCACTTCTCCCCTCCCCCGAGTCACTCCGCGCTGTGTCCCCCTCCCGGGGTCTCTCTACCGCCCCCCTCACCGGGGCACGGCTGTGGTGGTCGGAGCAGCTGGACAATGGTGACATTGGTGAGCACGACGTCCCGCTTCGGCATGGCTCCCTAAGGTTTCATGGCCTAGCGGCCCTGGTCCGGCAGTGATGTGATGTTAGTGGGCCCGCTGGTGGTCTAGTTGTGCCGGAGCTTCTTGCTGTGACGCCACGGGGCACTGTGACGTCACAGAGGAGCCCGCCCGAAGGCCGCAGCTGGGTGGAGGTGTGTGAGGTCTGCGAGGCCTGCACCATGGGTCCAAGGCCATGGGCTGGCCTTTAAATGGAATCCAGCCTCTGCTCTCTCTTCCTGGGCACTCGGCTCCCTGCTGTTCCTGGCCTCCCTCCCGCAGAGACCTTATGCTGGGAAAATCCTGCCCACATCTTTCCTAGGCTGCTCCTTGGTTTCCTCAGGTGCCATCCTAAGAGAGGCCTTCCTGACTCCCCATCTCAAGTACTCTCCTTTCTCAGTCACCTCCTGCTATCGCTTCCGTGCCTCAATCTACCCACCTCCAGGAGAGCTGGTCTGATCTTACGCGGTGGTTGGATGTTCCAGTGTGCAAAACTCCCTCGGGGTTACACTGCTCTGTACTTTAATCTCCCCCATAATTTTTATCTCTCTCTAAAAATTATCCTGTGGGTTCATTTTTCTTGCCAGTTGTCTCTGCCCACTGGAAGCTCGGGGAGGGCTGAATGTTGTCTCTTGTTGTCACCTGTGCCACCATCGACTTGGAAGACTGTTGGCACTTAACAGGTGCTGGCCCAATCAAAAGTACTAGACTGAATAATCAATTGTCATCTCCTCGGATTTCTTCTAATCCCTAAGCATAAAGCCCCTCCAAATCTTCACAGCACCCCACTCATTTCTTTGAGGCTTTCCATGTAGTTTGTATGATCATATTGGTTTACTTGCTCCTTTTCTCCCCCATCAAGCTATAAACCCCCCACAGATCATGTATCTGTTTTGTTCACCCCTGAGCCTCCAGCACCTAGAACTGTGCCTGGCAAGTAGCCT